>JAGDQP010017708.1:0-37964 GCA_022664845.1 Lepisma saccharinum | reverse complement strand
CCAAGTTTGTCCAGTGGCACGGCGAAATGTGGAATTAACATTGATAACGTCCGCGTGTTGAACGGTTTATTCTAAGTTAAAGAATAGATGAAAAAGTAGGTCTCAACAATTGCAGGGAAATTATAAAAGCACCATGAGAGTGTATCGCTTCAAACATAAACCTGTCTCTTGTTCTTATTGATAACCAACTATTAAACAATAGGAAAAGGAAATAAATTCATATTTGCAACGACTACGTATCTATGATGATGAAATCATCTTCTTACAAGTAGCTACTCAAGTAGGAAACATACGTGGGAGAAACGTCGATAAAACGTTTTTCCGAGATGTTGATTTAATAAAGAGGGCATAAGGAAACGTCCGTTTATTTGACGTTGAAACATGGTTTAGAAGTAAGTAGGAAACAATTTGTGTTCAAAGTCAAATAACGTACGTTTAGAAACGAAGGAAGACATTTTATTGTAGTCATTTTGTGAAAATTACTCACTTACTTTATGGTTTATGGAACTCGCAAATTCAATGCCGCAGTAAGAAACGTTCGCCATAGAATTCTATGCTGAGCTAGATAAAGCCAATTTTCATCATAAAAACCTACTTCTCGAAGATCCCTTCTAACGACGTGAAAACTAGGTACTATTTTAAAAAGCATGACACTTAGCATACATATAGTACTTGATGATCTATGTAATATACTAAAAGTCCTTAAAAATCAAATTTGTCATACGGCCGCCATCTTGGAAAATGGCGGAAAAAATTGTATTTTTTGATTTTCGCAGAAACTAAGCATCACATCGAAAAAATATTTAAATAAAGATTGTTCAGCATAGCATTACAAATCTTTGTTGTTAATGTGCCATTCTTTTCATCGACTCAGAAGACACCAATCGCACAAAACCTAAACTGATTTTCAAAATTCCATTTTTCATTTAGCATTTTTTATATGGATGAAGAAATTAATGCAAACAACAAAAACCTCTCGCAAAGTTTTTTCATAAAATTATTACACAATTCTTCTGTGAAGAAATAACTTAATTGATAACTTAAATATACAAAATTAAAAATAAAATATCATAAAATTGCAAGTAACTCTCAATTAAATTTTAATTTGTTTGAAAAAAATATCGAAATGGTTATGATAGCTATTGAATGTTACTGAATGCTGATAATTACAGTATGATTTTATGTAAGTGTCCATATAACCCAATTAAATATATTTTTATCTATAAAATTTTTAGGACATAGAGGTGAGATTTTGTTGCATAGAAGTTATGACCTGCATCATGATAAAATATAATATACTAATTACTGTATTCATATGGATGTAAGGTCACCTGTCCTTTCAGCTCTAATAAACTCAATAATGAGGAAAACCATTTTCATATATTGTGCCTACAGTTTGACTGTACCACTAGTTTCTCCTGCTTGTTTACAGACAGCTAAATTATCTGACACTATGTTCTTCCTGTTTTTGAAGTCATAATATTCTCTGGGGATATTTAATTTCTTAACACATTTTCACTGTCTAACCTAAAAGTACTCAGTTTTATTAGCAGAAAATGTTGTAGGTTAGACACTTAAACAGAGCATTAATGTGAAGAAATGGAATTGGACAAATGACCAAAAGAAGCATTACCAAATTACCAAAAGAATCATAATTATGCTGAACAAACTTTATTTAAAACATTTTTCGATGTGACGCTTAGTTTCTGCGAAAATTAAAGAAAAAATAATTTTGGCTGACACTTTCCAAGATGACGGCCGTAGCACAACTTTGATTTTTGGAAGCTTTTAGTATGTTATTTGAGTGCTCAAGTACTATACGTATACCAAGTTTTATATACTGCATACCATACAAGGAGAGCATGAAAGCTATTAACAACAGACTTCACCTCCTCTATGGTTTCTCCTACTTATTTTCCACAGGTGTAATGTACGTATATTGGTCGTACTGTTTATCACGTAGAGTTGGATGCGACATGCCTAAAAAAACGCAAACGTCAACTTCTTTAGCATAGAAGGCAATGGACGAAATGACTAAAATGCAAAGGAGCGCTTTGTACTAAAGAGCTGTTCTTGCCTCCGCTTCTACTTTTCTAACATTGTTCAAAATATTTCCAATTTAAGAAAACTATAAAATGTTTACAACGTTGTTTTCTAACTTTCAAGTAACTAACAAATATAATGTGTTGCTATATCGAGCTGTTGTCAATTCATAAGCAATAATTCAATTAAAATATGACGTCACAATGTATATTAACTTTAAAGGTTTTGAAATCGCTAGATGTTATATAACGGAGAGTTTTGAAACTCCTAGGAAATCAAAAACTAAAATTCCCGTGCTCCTAAAATTTGAAAGTGTTAAAAAGGTGTGAGCGGTAGGGAGGAACTCTCTTAAAGACTAAGTACAAAGAATTTCCGGTCATTTTATTATTTTAATTTTGCACATACCTTTGAAAGTTCAATTAGAAATATTTATGTATTTATTTAGGAAGAATACAACGGGCGTATGCCCAGTTATATTATTCTGTAAAACGTAAATTACAATTTAGTTTTTTGTATTACCAGAAATGCTTAGTAAAATATAATCAACCCATACTGTCAATAGTATCAACAAAATATAAACGAACAATATATACTCAACACAAGAGAAATAAAGCAAAATTTAAAATTGACATAGCTAATTCAAGTGTAGTAATATATGTAAGTTAATACTATGTACTGTAAAAACACAAAGTAAATATACAAATATAGATATAAGAATAAGATAAGACTGATAATACAAATATAATTAAATGATTTATAATTCCATTTTAGGCTTTTATGTGCCCGTCGTAAGTTTTATTCTTTTATTTGGTTTCCCTATGTTTGTAAACTAGAACTTGCTATAGTAATTTTGCTTGCTTTAGAATAATTTTATTAAATTATTCTGAAAACTTCTTTGGCTTTGACTAAATATGTCTACCTCGTTTTTCATTCCATATAATTTATTGTACGAAAAGCATATTCTCCAAATGGGTGACTTTTTCAGAATCTCCGTTCGCGCTTTCCTACAGTGGAAAAGGCCTTTGTTATCCATTCGGGTTCTAGTATCCGGTATCCGAAATTGGATTTCAGAGAGTAAGTGTATACTATCTACGCAGTGATGAAGTAATTTATAAAGAAATAATGATGCTCCTGTTCTCCAGCGTAAGGAGTTCAAAATTCTGAATTAGGTTTACATAATGTTCAAATTTAGGATAAAAGCCAGTTATTTTGTACCTTAGGAGTCTGAGGAATTTAGATTGAATTTTTTATATTTTCTGACAATTAATTTGAGTGGTGGGATTTCAGGTTATGGATGCATATTCAAGTTTCGGTCGAACCAATGAATAATATAACTTTTGGTATGTACTAGTCATTCTGAAGTCCCTTGCTGTTCTATAAGTAAATCCTAGAATTCTCAACGATTTTGCTGTTATATTGTTTACATGACAAACGTTAGTTTAGAGTCAAAGATAAGCCCAAGATCTTTTATTATTTCTGGTCTTGGTAAAACAGTGTTATTGATTGAGAAAGAAAACTGAATAAATTTTTGTCGTTTAGTAAATGTAATCGAAGTGCATTTTTGATATTCAAGTCTAGTTTATTTCTGTGACACCACCTATTTATACTATCTAAATCTAATTGTAATTGATAACAATCTTTAATTGATTCAGCTTTACAAAATATTTTAGGATCATCTGCATATAATAGTTTCTCAGAGTTTACTATACAATCAGGGAGGTCATTTATCAATAATAAAAATAGTAACGGGCCTAAATTTGAGCCCTGAGGTATTCCTGATGTCATTTCAAATTCCTTTGATACAAATTCTCTGTAGAGAACGGTGTTGTAAGTAAGACGAAAGAAGTTTGACTAGGTTTTCCGTAAAATTGAAGTGCTTAAGTTTGGCAAGTAAAATTCAATGGTCTACTGTGTCAAATGCTTTGGCAAAATCAGTATATATAACATCAACCTGACCGCCATTATCTAATGTTTTAACTATAAAATCCGTGATTATTACTAAATTTGTAGACGTTGATTTGTTCTGCATAAATCCAAGCTGTGAGTTCGATATTACTGGTCTAACGTGAGTTATGAAACGGTGATAGAGACAATTTTCAAAAACTTTGGCGAACACGAAAGAATTGCTATTGGTCTATGATTTTCAATTTCTTTTGAATTACTGGATTTCAGTATTGGGCATACTAAAACCTCTTTCCACTGTTGTGGAAATTTGCATGTGCGTAATGAAAGTTTTAATATTATGTGCAACGGATAGTTCCGCACATCTATTCACTTCATAAGGGGGCACGCCATCTGGACCAGTTACCTTTTTAGGTCTTAACTTCTTTATTGCAACTTCTACCTCTTTCATGCCTATCTGAGAAATCGACAGATTGTCAAGCCTATTACTTGAATACATACAATCTCCCATTTCCATTGTTTTAAATTCAGTGCAACTTTCTCTGTATATGGACCGAAAATAGGAACCAAAAGTGTTAAATATATCATCATTATAATCGATTAGCTTGCCATTAATTGAAACCGGACTGGTAGGAAGATGTCTTGATTTGCTTCTCGCGAAATTCCAAAATTGGCTTGGATCAGCAGTGACTTGATTTTCGATGTTTAATATATACAAGTTACATGCATTAGCAATTTCTTTCTTTCTTTCCTTGCGCATTCTATTTAATTCACCTAAATAAAACTGATTATTTAAATTAGAGTTCTTATACTTTGTACGATAATAGGCTTTAAGTTTTAGTTTGCTAATTATTTCTATGATAAACCAACACGGATAATTTTTCGTTGATGGTTTTCTGCAAGGTACACTTTTATCAAATACACTGTAAATAGCAGAATAAAAGTATTCTACTGCCTCATTTACATCTGTTATGTGTTTGAGACAGTCCCAGTCTACTGCATGAAGTTCATGGTACAATATACCAAACTTAGCTTTCCTGAAGTTATAGCCGGTTAAATTACGTTTAGATTTCGAATTGGTTATTCTATTGCATTTAAGAGTTAAGTAAGGCTGGGCGAGATTCATCCTCTTTTAGAATAGGATAGTTCTCTCTATATACTTCTATGCTTGATAAATTTGAGAAAACCAGCTCTAGGGCTCATCCATGTGAGTTTAGTATATTATTGTAAGAAGTTAAATTGTATAAAGAGCTGAAGTGCCAAAGCATTTGGGATTTTTCTGTAGAAAGTGCAAAATTAAAATCTGCATTTCTTATCTGCGGTAAATTCCAGTCACCCATGAGAAGAATAGTGCTTCCAAATGGGCAATGACATTCTATACTGTGATACAAATTTTCGTATAATTCTTCTTTCGATTTGGGTGGAAAATATGCAATACAAATGTATATGGTGACACCATTAGAAACAAGTTTAGCAATAATGTATTCAAATTCTGAAGCACAAGAGTCAATTACCTGAAGATTATATTTGCGAAGGGCAGCTAAAAGAACACCGCCACCAGTTCGTTTTCCTGTTATTTCACCATTGCGGTCCTGTCGATAAACTATATATCTATCATCGAACAATTCCGAATTGTAATGCCCACTTGTTGTCCACGTTTCTGTGATGCCGGTTACTGGATAATTACTAGCTAAAACACTACAATAGAATTATCTCATTTTCCCCTTGAGTGATCTGACATTCTGTAAATAAACAAGAAGCTGCCCATTTCTTTCACACAAACTGTTTACAACACCGGTTTCACCTCTGTCGCACTTCCCTCCCCTCATTCTCTTATATTTAGACCCTCCCTCTCTTGTGCCTTCCCTTTGTAATTGTTATGGTTAACAGGTGTTGGTTCCATATTTATAGAAGGGGAAGACAAAAATACAAACTACTTGGTCGTCTGCGATTTTTCTAAGTCACAAACCGTACTTTTCTATATTTACTCAAATTTCAGATACAGAGAGTATGTTCACATTTCACTGAAACTATACGCACGACACAAGTCAAAATTAATTTTCCTCTCGTAAAGATGGTTGATTTATATGACAGAGCGAAACGCATCAGAATTAGAGAAATAGTACACAAGTTGCTGTTAGGAGTGTGTGGATACAGATTTCTGAAAACCAGGATGTGCCATTCTGTAAATAATATATAAATCGTTCCCTACTGCATTATTGTTATCATGTCAAGACTTGGTTGAACATACACCTTGGAAATCGTGCATGGTGAATCATCATCGTACACGATATTCATCATCATAAAGTAGGTAATCACCGGTTTAATATTGTTACTGTGATGTGATTCTACGAATTGGTGTGTAAAACCTATTCTCAGCAACATAGATCCTAAGATCAACTCAGAAACAAATTCTGATACACTGTTGCTCCTATCAAAACTACACTTCAAAATCTCTAAAGAATAGGTTTTCCCCAAGGAGAGAAAGCTTAAAACAGCAGACGCACTGAATCTTCCACAGAGGGGACTTAACCTGGTAGCAACCACATCACTACGCAGGCAGGTAGCACATAAAAGGAGACAACAAGAAATGATACATGAACTGGAAACTGGATAGCTGCAACATAACACATCGTAAAGATGGAAGGCTAATCACAGCTTCACCAGTCATGAACATTTGTCTCTGTCTAAACACACATCGAAGCATTCGGGTAACTGCTATACCAAAAGCCAGCAGTAAAAAAAATGCAGAGCGCTTTAAAAACATTACACATCTGGTAATTAATTCAACGCTTCAATATAAACTTTAACTTTCGTAGACATCATCAAGATGGAAAAAGAGAGAGAGAGAGAGAGAGAGAGAGAGAGAGAGAGAGAGAAAAGTAACAAGCATTAAATAAATAGAGAAGTGCTTAATTCCCACGTGAAGAAGTGATTAATTTAAGCAGCGAGAAATAAACGTTAAGGTGACTCCATGAGTTGAAGCACTCAAACCACAGTTTAGCCCATCTATCGAATCCGAAGAAAATGGAATGTAGACAAAACTCGGACTGTTTAGTAAATTAGTATAATAAATAAAATGAATGTAAAAAATATAGCTTAAATACCTTAAGTTATTATCGCGTACCGATAACTACAGTATCTCAGTAAATCTCACTACAGAGAACATTCGCCACCTTTCGGAAGAAATAGAAAAGAACATTCGATAACAAGTCACTTATTTAATTAACGATATAAGTGTGCTTGGGGAACCTACCTGGCACACTAGACCCCTAATATCATCGTGAGTGAAAACATCGATTTCGCGCCTAGAGAACCTATTATCTCAGAAGGAGCAGAAATACAAAATCAACTATATAAGGAGTGTTCCACTTCAATGACTTACTAGAAGATAAAAATAAATATCTAACAAGGAACCTAGTTTAAGCTCCATCAAAACCAGCCCATAATTTCTACCGAAAGGCATCGACTTGACCCCGGAAGTGTTAGGCTACTGTAGTTCAGTAATGGAATCTAAGTGTTCGAGGAACGAGAAAAGATGAAATAAACATTTTATTATTAAGCCCGCGATCAAAACATAAAAAAAATGTTCTGAATCAAAATACGTGCAATGACCTTGAAGTTCCTAGAATAAGTTTTAATACCCTTTTTTTATAAAGTAGATCGTAACTATCATTGTAACAAAATAACTACTTCAGAGCATATTGTTATAGCTACTATGACAACTTTGGCAACTCTATTGTTTAACTTTATGTAATAAAAGCTGCAAGTCGTAGAATTCACAGTTATTTATTTCCGAAGGATGTATAATGTCAGAAATCTTGTAATAGTACAGTTCGTTCCCATAAGTTCCTTTTCTCAACTTTCCAATCTGTTAACCATCAGAGAAACAATACGATTTCACGATTATAAGCACAGGTTGCTGGAAAAGCTATTGTAGCTATGTAATACATTCCAGGTAAAAAAAATGTTCTTCAAATTGTATTTAACAGTTCCACATTGAGTTTGTTTACTACAGAGACTAAGTTACATACTTGAATTCATTATACTGAAGAAAAAAATATTTCAGAAATAGTGAAATTTAGTTGTTATTTTATCGAAACACTTTTGCATAGAGAGAGAGATTCATATGAATTTTCAGATCGATAATTTCTAAACAGCAATACAACTAAGATTTCATCGAGCACGGGAAACCATAACATATACTGCGAAACATTAGACACAGACATTCAGGGGCCATTTTACAGTTAAGTACTACACGTCAGCTCTTGCTATGGAAAGTAACAATTATTTCAAAACATTTACTGTCACTTTGTCCCTGAGTACAAGGTCATAACAGGTTAGGTTTACAAAACATACTGAAACTTATGCAAGATCAAACTGTGACGATGATTACAAAAAAAATTGCTGTTATTAATACATAAACATTCCATTCTGGCCCAGATTTATATTTACTATACTTTTAGGATCTAATGATCGGTTGAAAGAAAGTGAACGCACATACCGCACGAAAATATATGTAAGTCAGTAACAAAAGTACGATTCTGAGAAGTAGATAAAAGTAACACAACCCAAACATAGCGGTGAAGTGAACAAACGTATGAATCAGTACGCATACTACGACTGTGAGGAGTAGTTAAAAGTAACACAACCCGAACATAGCGGTAAAGTAAACAAACGTATGAATAAAAATAAGTGTTTGAACCTTTAACTGGAAACGATCAGAATATAGGTTCTCTAAGAGAGAGAGAGGGGAAAAAAGTAACAGTTGACGAGTAAATAATTATCCAGATTAGGTCACCCCGTCACACGACATCATTTAATTTCAGGTAAATGCATGCTACCGTTTCAACTGACCTAGCCAGACATTAAGAAAATCAATTTCTGAATTAAAAATACCAGTTCTGAAGCTGTGTGATACATATTTAAAAGTACAAGGAAAATTTCACACTCACAGAATACAAAACATATATAAGAATCTTAGAGCAGAACTGTCCTTCCACAAGAAAGTTAATTGAGTTTTATTTTAAAAATAAAATCCTTGGAAAACTGTCATGGCAACTTGTACAGGAAAACCGGAAAATCTTCAGTGACGAAAGAAATAAATTTCCATCTCTTGGTCAGTTGAAACGATACACGCTGTTACCTCCCAGCTCTTAAACTATCTTTGACATATTACCTGCAGGACACCTATTTAACATTTTTTACATGACTTGCGTTAAAAAAAATTCTCTTAGTATCAGAGGTGACCCGGTTCTTCTTGATCTCGTCCCTTCAAAAACTGTCTCTCTCGTCCAGGGCGAACCACAACATTTGAGAAAAAAACACCAACACTACGCGAGGGAAAACAATCAAGCGTGGCAGATCCTTTTTACTCGTCAAAAGTACTTTGATTTATTAGTTAACTGTAACCACTGTAAACGTAATGTGAAACAAATGTTTAAATTGTTAAAATATCAATATAATTAATACGTTATAATATTTATAAATATTAAAAGTCAAGAACATATTTTAGAGGGAAAGTTCCACCAATAAAAACTTTTCACGTACTCCCTCATTTTATTATTCGTGGACCAAAAGAAAAACCGAAAAAAATAAGGAGCAAATGAAAGGAAAGATAATAAGGAAGAAAAGGAAAGAAAGTAATCTACAAACGGAAATGAACCCTTCCGCTAAAAACGTAGTAAAACAACTGAAAAATGAAATGCGAAAATTTATTATAGTAACGCTAATAAAGTGCTAATTATGTTTTGGAGCAATCTCTATATTGCTACAGGTGAAACCTCTAACCACATAGCTCATTTTACTCAAGTTTATTCTGTATTAAAGAGGTTACATGCGTATGTAATATGAAACTCACGTTGGAATGAAAGAAATGTTTTAACATTACAGCTAGACTATTTTTCTTTCAGTGTACGATTGAATGAAACGCGATGTTTCTACATATATTTCATATTTACAAATCATGTTCCATATATACTATATAAGTAGTAGATATATGTTTCCCGAATAATTTTGTTCTCTATGTACGCCCGGATAAAAGTTTTCTCTCAAGGCATATCATGTTTTACAGATATTCCTCTAGAAAGATAAAAACACCCGAAAGTTCATTTTATAAAAAAAAATATTTTCATAAAAGGAGACATGTTAATGGTACTGTGCAGCTATCTCGTATCTCTAATTCAGTATATTTTATACACCATATACGAGATATCTGCAAAGTACCATCGATATATACTTAACTTTAAGTATTTAACATTATTTACCAATATACTTGAGGTAAAATAAAATAATGGCTGAGCAAAGCACTACAATTTATTTTAAAAATTAATTTTTTAAAAAATAAATTGTAGTGCTTTGCTCAGCCATTATTTTATTTTACCTTTGGTATATAAAAGCAAAGCTTTCGTATGGACAATATACTTGGTATATTTTTTATTGCAGGGTGCTTCACAAATGTACATAAATAATATAGAAAGTAGTTTCAGTTATTATCTTTGCGTAGGTAAAGCAACATGTTAATTATAATTATTTTTCAGATCTAACTGTACTTGTCCAATACACTTTTCTCCCTCATTTTGGATATTATCGAGTTTATACAATACCTTTGAGTTGGGAAAAAGCACGACAATTTTGTGAACAGGACCGAGCACATTTGGCAGTGATCAACTCCAAAGATGAAGCACGAGCAATTCTAGAGTTACTGCCTTGCAATGGGGAATCTCAATTTTATCTTGGCGTTTATGATCCTGGAGTAAACGGAAACTTCATGACGGTATTTGGTATGTAAATAACCTCAATTTTGTGTCCTTACAAGACCTTCATAAACTTATGGAACCGACGATCTATTGTTCATCGTTGCACGAAATTTCAATGCTGCTTCCTACAAATTCAAGCCTAGAGAGTTCTAAATTTTAAGGACCAATTCAAGAGTTCGATCAATGCCGTTTTTTATTTTCGGTTTTCTTCATTGTTGAAATCGCTTGATTATTGTTGTGAATATCAAAACCTACAGCAATGAAGCTCTTTTAACAATGAACAAGAAAGAAAATTAAAAATCGGCATTGATCGAACTCTGTAATTGGTTATCAACATTATTCCCTGGAAGTTAGAACTCTCTATGCTTGAATTTGTAAAAGCATTGAAATTTCGTGCAACGATAAAAATACGTTAGATATACAGAGGTAATGCTGCCTTCTTTTGTTGAAGATTCTTGCTTTACATTAACCTTAAATATTACTACAATACAAGGTCAAAGTTTTAACCACGGTGCTCCTCAAATAACCAAAGGGATTTAATAATTCTGCCGAAAACATCCTACAAAGTTTGTACTTACATATAAATTACAGTGCCCTACACTGAGTTTTAATTATAAACCTTTCTTCAAGGTCCTTCTTTATCAGGGGATTAGTAAATACCAACTGCAGTTAAGCCATGAAATTCATTGGCTTGTGGGCTGTTGCATTATCTTCTGGAATAATGTGTTCTGTAACTCCTCTTTGCACAGGGTGACAACAAACCGTTACATTTTCATGTCATAATGTTCTCCATCCACATTCATGAAAAATTCTAGTATACTGGTTTCAGATTGGCACTGAAGATTCTACGCGGGTTCGATTTTTGCTCACGGCGGCCTCTTGACTGAGCTTTTACAACATTTATCCCATTCCAATCCTGCTAATGTCCATCTAAGTGATATCATGCTTCGTTGGTTCGTACTATTTATCCAATTCTACACCGTCTGGTGCTATCCAAATGACAAACCAGTGATAATATAGCAAATGCTGCTAACCATCTCATGGTTGTTACTCGTGGACAACGAGGAGATTTATGGGGTACTAATATAGGTAAGGGAGTAGATAACTGGTCCACCTTATCCTATAGCATTACGAAGGATTGTTTTTGTCATGAACAAGGGAGTGGATGAGAATAAGTAGCATTCCTTATGTAATCAGTAACGTTGTTTTACTATTTCTAACGAAACCTAACAACTTTCCTAACCTAAAGTTCTCTATACCGTTCCCCAAATATTTGTCACGTTTCAGTGCGTTTTACCACAACTGCCGTATGTGCTATTTGACCACCTAGTCACAATCCCTTTCCATGCATGACACTTAGTTGTTCTTTGTTAGTGTCGTTCGTTTGCAAGGCCTCGGAGAATTCAGTGCTGCCTGCGGTTCAGGTTTCCCTTCGCCATACTTAGCAGTGAATTCCTTTGTGGTATCCTCATAGCTACGGTTTCGAATGAGTGAACCTCCAAAGTGAAGAATATGATCTTCGCGTGTAAACACCATCGTCAGTCTATCTGTCTTTTCAGGGCATAAAATGAAAACAGAACTGCATTAATAGTTCTCCCGTATGTGCGTAACTTTCTGAAGGTTCTGTGGTATTATACTATGGTTCTTAATGCAATATTATTCCAGTAAATATTAAAAGATAAATATTATTTAGTTGTAATCGTAAAAGCAATATTTTCGGTTATAATTTACCCATATGAACTCTAGTTTTATTATAGTAGGCATTAGAATTATAGTTGGAGGGTAAAAGATCAATGGCCACCTTTTCGTCACATGTAAACCAATCGTGTGATCCTGTTTATATTCATTCACTAGGATATATTTATAAATAATCGCTAACTAACGTTGCTACCACCACGTGACTGTAGCAATGATTTTTTGTCCTATACTAGCTGGCAAAGAGCGTGCTCTATGAAAACTGCTTTTATCGGAGTTTGACACATTTTAAAGAAATTAGTTATACCGATTTCAATGTATGTGAGTCTGTGAAAATGAAGAATGCCAGAAAGTCTCTTACATAGTTTAAGCTTAAGCTATTAATAAACCGAATCTTCAAATTAATATGAATTACTATTTACTTTTAAGTGAAGCATTCTTTAAAAATATATCTCCTTACGTAGGTGAATATGAGTTACGAAACTTATGAAACTGTATTAATACGCATGTTGCAGCGTCGTTTTCTATAATCAATAGTTTTGATAGTACATAATAAGATTTTGGGTTACTGTAGAATTTTTTTCGATGTTTTTACTACTCCATTTAAGCACTAACCACGAAGAAATCAACCACTAATTCTAAAACATTAATCAAAAATATAGTCTCCACAATTCTGCCCGATTGTTTACTATAGTTTAGTGATCTTCCTGATCCCTTTGTGGTAAAAAAATACACTGGTTGCTGCGAGAAGAAATCGACTGCCACAAAAAGCGTTAGCCAGTATAAGGAATAGATGAAAATCCAAAGGCGATATTCCGAATGAGATATGGCTAGCCCCTGAAGGACTGTTTTCATCATGTTTGCAGTGTGAAACCTTGTGTTATCCATCTGGAGACTCACCGGATAGCGTCTTGCTGCCGATTTCTCCGCAACAGCCGTCTGAAATCGACGCACTTGTTCTTAATACTGTCATGTACTGCACGTCTTTATTCATGTATTTGGGTTCTTGTGTGAATGTGTTGTTTCAAAGAAAATAATATAATTATACTGTTAATTGTATTTCTTGGCAGGCGTGCATAAAATGATATTCTTCACTTAGCGTAATAAGTTAGCTCTTCGATTATTTAAAGAGCCAAGAATCTAGTCATTTAAAACCCCAGATAAAATCGTGTTCATCATACCAGATATGTTTCGAATTACAGGACAAGCTAAGAATTCAAGCTATATGGAATCAGCAAGAAGTCACGCGCAAAGGAAATAATATCTCGTATTACTCATATTGATTCATATGTAACAAGATCCTCAGGAATTGCTGGCAGGCCCACGTGACCAGACTATCAGCTGTACAGCACCCAAGCTCGACTATGATTGGTTAAAGATCTTAATAAAATTGAGACGTCCGAGTTGAGGAGCTCTCGAAGTTTTTCCAGCCACTATTGCACCTAGTCGTAGTCAGAAGCCAGATCGACTTCCGATTGCATCTCCGTTGATACCGCACTAAGAAGAAATGTATACAAATTGTTCCCTATTGTGTGGATTTGTATTAATTTGGGTTTCATTTCTTCCCTTATTTCAAAACGAAATTGGTGTTTTCAGGTTGTTGCATCATAATACGTATAAAAGAGTCATATACCCTTATCTCTTACAATAATACACTTATGGAAAAACTGACTACACAAACGTATTTCTCGTGATATTCTAGCGCAGAATGATATATTACACGACCCCTTCCCATTTAAGAAAATCAATCAAGATTCAAAATGGCGGACTTCAAGATGGCAGCCAAGAAGTACATACACCCTGCCAACAGGTAGCGTCTTCCACCCAGTACCCATTACTGAGTATTTGCCTTCCATTTCTTTCAGCAATTTAAGAACTTAATGATGTTTCTACACTTTTTCATCACTTTCCACAGACAGAATTTTATAAGGTTTTTTTGCCGTTCTAGAAAAGTGATAAACCAAGAACTATACAGTGGACGGTACGAAACTTTAGGTTTAGAAGTAAGCTCCATCAGCATCCAACACATTTTGTCAACGTTCCTGCAGCTACACAATACCCTGGTGATAAAAGTCGGCGGTCTTCGAGGCAAAGAAGTCCGTGAGTGCGTTCCGCAGGTCTCTCTTGTTGGCGAAGGATCTCCCATGGAGGTGGTTGTCGAGGAAATGAAACAGGTGGTAATCTGTTAGCGCAAGGTCCGGTGAATATGGTGCATGGCACAGTGTCTACCAGCCAAGTTGCTGAGGAGTCTCCCGTGTCCTCATTGCCACATGTGGTTTGGCATTTTCATGGAGGAACAGCACATCCTTGCGATTAACCACTGCCGGCTCCTGCCGCAATGCATGGTGCACCCTTTGCAATTGCTGTGAGTAGAGGTCAGCAGTGATGGTTTGATCAGGTGGAAGGAGCTCGTAATGCACTACTAGGCGACAAGACCACCATACAGAGAGCATAACCTTCCGTGGTCTTGAGGTGTGAGGAACAGGGCCACGTGGCAACAACCAATGTCAGAGAGGATCCACTTTTCGTCACCAGTGAGCAAGCAATGAAATATGGGTGTGTTCAGGTGCCGAGTGAGAAAGGACAAACAGGCTGTCACTCGTTGTTGTTTCTTGTTGGCTGCCGACAATGTGTGAGGAACCCACTTGCTTAACCTGTATGACTTTCCTATCAAATGCAGGTGCAGACTCATTGTTTCAGCGGAAACATGGAACCTTTCTGCAAGTTCATTAAACGTTAGACCACTGTCCTCCTGCATGATGCCTTTCAGGGCCCTGTCATCCAACACAAGTGGTCGTCCACTGCGAGGTTTATGAGTAAGGCTCACATCTCCCGCACAGAATTTCTGGAACCAATGCCTGGCTGTGCGTTCGATCACGGCATTCTCACCAACTACACGGTATATGCGGCGACTTGATGTGGTAGCTGACATGCCCACTTTAAAGCCATACAACAAATACACGCGAACAAGCTGCTTCGATACCTCCATTTCTCTTTTACACTGGACGGGCTATGACTGCTGTATGTGAGCACCGTGCCTTTGTTATTGAAAGTCGATGGTCAGGCTAACTGCCGATCGCTTGGCAGGTACGTTCGTCATTTCGTTTCATCTCTGTGCGTGCATGATTAATGGGACGTCAAAAACGGCAAACACTTTTTGGTTACCTTGTACTTTTATATCATCGATATCTCCCAAAGTATTTGAGCTCGGGTGGCCAAACTATGCATGCACATATATTTTGACATCCTAATCATTTCAGAAGAAGTATATATATAATTCTATTCTGCCCAATCAGTATGTTTGTTTGTGTGTCATATAGAGTACTTCATTATGCAGCAGTGGGTCGAAGGAGAACGGTCTTCTCCACGTTTTGGAAGTGTGGCTTGTGTTTGATCATGGTGTATAGAAGGATCACATACAGCATTTCAAGTTGTATGAATTACACCAGGGACATCAGCCAGCGCAGCGGCACGAGAAATCAATTCTGTATATAGTTAGGGTACTGTGGATGTGCGAAAGTGCCAGAGGTTGTTCCAGAGGTTTGGGTCTGGCGACACGAGCCTCATGATAAACCGTGAAAAGGAAGACCTGTGCAGTTGGACAGCGATGCTCTGCAAGCAGCGTTGGAGCCAATTCCAATTCAAACTCTTGAAGAACTGGCCAGCGAACTCCATGTCACCCATTCTACAGTTCATCGCCATCTGCAGGACCTTGGGTACATATCGAAACTCGGAAAATGGGTATACTATGCGTTAACGCCTCAACAGAAGCGGCAGCGACTTGACATCTGCAGTTCCCTGCTCACTTGTCACAGACTGAGCCATTTCTGCACAGAATGGTGACAGGTGATGAAAAGTGGGTCCTCTATCATTACATTACACGCAAACGCCAGTGGATATCTAAAGGGCGCCGAAGGAACTGTCCCAAAACAGGATCTCCAGCTCTGCAAAATGATGTTGAGTTTTTGGTGGAATATCCGTGAGATAATCTATTTTGAGCTCTTGCCACGTAACCAGACCATCAATCCAGATGGCTACTTTCAGCAGCTTGAACGTATACGGACTGTATTGTTGGAGTAACGTACTGCTTTGGTTTACTCCAAGGGTGTTCGTATCCATGGTGATAACTCGCACCCACACACGGCAAGAAGGACCTGTGCTAAGCTCGAGGAATGTGGCTGGGAGAAACTCCCCCACTCGGCGTTTTCACCAGATCTTGCACCAACAGATTACTTTCTTTTTCTCAGTCTTCAAACCACCTTTTCATTAGAGCACTGCAAAATAAGGATAACGTGCGACGAACATTGACCGAGTTCTGTGCCTCCTAAACCGGTGACTTCTTTCAGCGGGAGATTCAACAACTGGTTGACCGGTGACAAAGTGTTGTGAAGTCCGATGAAGACTATAACGGTAGTATTCCAGGTAAGTTATCATTCTTTTCCTCACAGTGCAAAAATACGATATTAGTTATGGGATAAGCTGATTGTTTGAAGAGCTATTAACAATATATATAATTTCATTGAACTTTTTATAAAAGAAATTTACTTTTGTTTGCACATGCGCCTCAATTATTCTCAGAAATGGTTTAATGAGCATGTTTGTGTAAACAGTGTACCACGGTGTATGCTAGTAGTGAAGAAAGCATGATATTATGTATTGAAGATTATATTCTTTAAGCTTATATCTATTGGTATCTTAATTTCCAAACGATAGTATATACTCGCGGAAGTAGCTATTACACATTTTTTGGAGCGGAAACTGCTAAATTTTTCTCCCTTTAGGTAGGAAATCATAAAGAATCGGATCATCTTCGTGGCCACGAGAGAATCATATAATATTTACGGAACAAGAACTGCTGAGCGACGGCATCGTAATAGGCGTGTTCGGCAGAAGCAACGAATCATTTACCGAAGACTGGAGCGTAACGTTGCAACTAATTTGTATTTATTTTGTGAGATATATTTAATATTTGAAAGTGGACACAAAATAGTTGGTAGGCCGTGTTACAAAAGTTACCTTAGATGTGCAAGAGTTAAGCATACTTATTAAAGGAGTTCTAAAAGATGTTACTTTTTTCTCATTAACGCCTATTGAATGTTTATTTTCTAAGAGTAGTGCAATCAGGTTGCGTTGTGACGGACTAAACTAATGTAACATTCAGTTTATTGTTTCACATCTCGAAATTTATTATAATAGAAATTTGCTTTCTATACGCTTATGAATAGCAAGGATCATGGGTTGTACTTTCTCCCTAGATAATTAGTTATAGCCTATCAAACAAAAACGTCAGAAAATTTTAATCCTGTATTCATATACTAACATTATGTAACTCTCCATAAAGATTGTATATACTTGAAGATCGTATAATAATTCAAAACATCTAATATGAATACTAAATAAATATTTGGTTATAATATTACTTCTTCTTATTCAGGCCAACCTTTCAACGAAACAGGCTACATTTTGTGGGATGTTGGTGAGCCAAGTGTTGTCGAAGTCGCACACTGCATCTCAATGCAATTAGATGGATCAATGACTAATATTGTCTGTCGTTTGGAACGTAATTTTATCTGCAAATACAACATATCAGCTAAAGTAGAAGCAGGTGGGTTAAAATATGCACGGAAACCATGTGACAGCTTGAGTAGATCTCACTGTAACAGTTTTGAACATGTTTTGTGTAATAAATAATATTAGATTAGAGTTCTTGCATTGAACTTGTAGTCTCCTAATTAAATAGAACGAAAATACAGAAACATGGAAGAATATGGAAAGTTAGCAGTTATGAATGTCAAGCTTATTTCGAGTAAATTAAACCAACACCTTCTCCATGCACAAAAAAAATGAAGTATTGGTAAATCAACTTCCAGATATCTAATGCCACAAAGAATGTAGTACTGACTAATATAACATTTTAGAGTTAGATATAAATCTAAATGAAGAGTGTTACCAACATGGAAGTATGATTCGTTATCATTTCAACCATAATAGGAGACTATACATATTTATTAAACGATTTCTGCAGCCTAATATGCACTCTAAGAAAGAAGGACAGATTTAGCAGAGTTAATACGGTATATTGCAAAAATGTGTATTGTAGCTTTCTTCAACAGCAAACTATCGTAGCTTCTTGAAGGGAGTTCTTCAAGGTACCTCAAACAGAGTCGCTAAATCAGATTATGTATGAGTCCAGGCTTTGCTTGTAAAACTGCATGAAGACATAATAGCTCTTTTAAAAGGAAAGCGGATATTCTTTAAGTAGAACAAAACAGTGAAAAATATCGTCTTACCATAGAGGTACCCGAACCTGATACTCCAACTTGTGAGTGAGACCCTTTTTTTTAGTAGAAAAGCGCTTCAAGAGTTCTGAAAATGTTAGCTACTGATGTCATATTTCCGCGCTAGCGGGTCCTAAAGTAAAAAACCTCTGAGAATGATAACGTCGACACACTTCGTGCTGAAATCACGGTTCTTGACGCACAGCGTTCGTGGGGAAATGGTACAGCGTTCGCTTGTCTTGCGAAAGGTTCTTGGTTTGAGTCCTGTTCATATTTTTTGATTCAGTCTTCCCGGTCATTTGTCTTTATTTGCTGCCTCAATGCGTTTGAGTTGTTGGCAATAAACATCAACAGTGATAGTTAGTTACATTTCTGGGAAGCAATTCCCAGTACACGGAGACACGCTTCTGTCACCAGACTCTTAACATTGTCTTGTGTCGATGGACACTATCTTTTGTATGGAGAGTTGTTTTTCTGTGGGAACTCCTTTCTTCCTTTCCTTTCTTTACTTACTTGATATTGAAATGAGGGAACAGTTTCTCGACACTATCAACATTGGACAGCAATGATTGACGTTGTTATTGAGCTTACCGATAACGAGCACAAATGGCCACCCGCTGATTTCCAATGTTTTTGTTTAAAACTTACGATATCCACACACTCAATTTCTGAGCCTTTCCAATGGATCGCAAATATCGCACTGTGGTTGACTGGTCAACATTTATTACAGTGCCAATTCTCTGGTTCACTTACTTGAATCATCAGAAATCAACGAGTTTAAACGATGTCCATCAAAGCCCGATGTTCTTCCTGAATGTGAAATATCACCCAGATCAATTTGGCCCAATTTTAAACGATTAACCAATTCCTTGCCATACTTTCTCCGGTTGTTTTCTCCGCGCACCCAGCCACCGTTACTGCTTTTGGTCCTTTGTTAATCTCTAGTGGAAACTTAGTTTTCGGTGCTTGTCTTTCTTCGCTTGACACTCCATCTTCTAAAGTTCACAAATTACAATAATTTCCTTAAAATTTGAAGACGTATTCACAAGCATAACATTACTACTCCAAATTACAAATAAGAAGCAATGCATATAGTTCTAGCAACCCCAGTTTCATCGGGTCAGAAATAAACGCTAGGAATTTATCCATCAATATAGTATAAAACATGCATTAGTCGCATTCATACCAAATCCTTTATAAACCTAAAAGTTTCTTTACTCTAATAGCTGGGGCCAGGTAGTGAATTTCTTCTCAGAAAAGAAGGAGAGGTTACACTACTTACGTTGATTGTTTCTAGATTCGCAGGGAGTGAAATGTTTTTAGGTATTTGTAGTTTATTTTATTTATAGTCTATACTTCAATCTAAAGCCAAAGACACATTTTAATCTTGTATCGTTCATCCATCAGCGATGACTGGAGAAAGTGGTAGAGCATATCGCTGCCCTCATCAACTAATTCATGTGTTATCCTAGCAATATCCTTGCGACATTGAGATCAAAGATCTTAAATTCTTTAATCAGTTAAAGAAGTTTAATGGTGATATTTTATCACTTTTGGAATAATTTTTTTCAATAGTTTGTTTAATTAAAATCAAACTTCTTTATTGGCTGGAACTTTTGTTATTAACATTTTTGCTACACAGTAATAATTTTGCTAATACAGGTTTGCAAACCAACAGGTTTCACTATTATCGTAACTAATGTATTTTACACATGTGAAAACTCTCTCGCGCTAGCTACGAAAGTTTTGTTTAAGTGCAGTGGAAATAACAGTAACACACTAATGCATGTTAATATCGAAGTTCTCAGGATGTGTATAGTTTAAATTCTGTGTACTTAAAACATGATAATTCGTTGAAAATACATATTAATGAAATTTTGGATATTTCAGATAGAAGCTAATAATAATTATTATATTTCGCAGCCAAAGTCAATCCACTACTGCATAAGGCCTATCCCGGAGAGAGGAGGTAGTCTGTTGCTCGCACGCTGACCAGGCGGCTTGGGAGAGGAGAGCCGAAGCTCTCAACTGTGATCGCCACTGTTTTTTGTTCACAGCAGCTCCCCAGTTGTCCACACGATGCTGGGTCAACACCGAAATTTTGAGCTCCCACCGGGAATCGAACCCGGGACCGCTCGCACCGAAGTCGAGCGCGCTACCGTCTAGGCTACGTAGGATTCTAAATCGTTTATATTTGAAAGCTTTCGTTTTAAATTTCTTTGATATTATTATGCTAAGCCAGATAATGTCGAATCTATAGTTAAATTTTCAACATGTTCAGTTATTAATTAAGAGTATTAGGTACTATTCTCGTGTCAACTTCAGAATTCTTCTGTAACCAGTTGAATATGTGTTTATTTTCAGGAAATAACAGCGCCGAAATTGAGGATAAAGTAGAAATGAGTCAAGGTAAGAACATGAGTGAGAACTTTGTATTCATAAGAAAAGACAATAATTTATTAATTGAACGATTTATGAGATGCTCTTGGACTATGATGCTTAATGAATTGATATTTTTGGTATAAACACAGGAAATTGATTAGATTTATTTACATCTCTAGAATAAATTATATTATATAAAGACATACATAAGTTGTTTATCAATTTCGTATGCTGATAAAATGAAAATAATAACAACGAATGTACTCAATTAGGAACGTTTAGACCCGACTAAAACATGCGTATAATATAAATCATTGATCACAGAAAAATGAAGGGAGTGTTTCCATGCAAAGCTGTTCGTCTGACCTGAAATGATATTTGAATATTCTTATTTAGAAAACATGCAAATCTTATACCTAAATCTTAAAATACAAACATTATTTAAAATTAGCTTGTAACAGGCCATTGTTTTATCTATACATAATAGGAAGGGTTACAAATATTGGGGATGCATCTAGCTAATCTTAATCAAGCAGATTGAAAATGTTTTTCTTCAGTACCCGAAACCATTAAAATATGATCAAAGGATAAAATCGTCAAAATGTATATATTACTTTTTGTGAAAACGACCCTCAGTTATCATTTAACCGATTGTTGTAAGACTGGTGACGCCTCAGTGATATATAAAAGTTCTAGCAAATCCCTAGATCAGTTGTTGCCTGGCGAGCGTCTCTAATTTGATTATGTTTTCTAGGAAACTTGATGCCACCAAGCAATGCTCATTCAGCACTAATTCTAATTTGAATGTATATTCTATATCATCATAAAATCTATGATCGTTTCTATCATTGATCCTATCTAGTGAATTTAATAAATTAGGTAATTTAACTCGAATTTAATTTCACCGTACAAGTTATACTTAATGAAATGAAATTATTAATACATTATTTTCTTTCTTCAATTGCGTTTTCTTAATAGCTATGTCAAAAAAGAAAAAGAATGTTTGTTAAATAAAGTAAAACATTTGCATTTATAGCTTCTTCATTTTGGCTCGAAAAACACATAAAAGACAACAATAAATTAGAGCATATTTTAAAAATTATTTAAGCATTGGCAAGCCGAATTAATTTTTAGTGGCAACCAGTCGAAACAAAATATTTCATGTCAACATTATCAATCTCAGGTGCTGTTCATGTAACTGACAACTGAGTTAAGAACAGACCTGCACATTGTTATTCACCATTTATGACTTATTGCTGTAAACAAAAACAATTATTTCACACTACTATAATACGATAAAACAGGAGTAACATTGATAATATGTTTATTCGTATAAAACTCGTAGGACTATTTATTTAAATTCTACAAATATATTTAACATGTTGCTTTAAGAAAACTGTAGCTGTAATATAATATATTGTCTTGAATTAGTGACTAGAATGTCTATCGTAGGCAAATGTATTCTGGACTAAAAAAATAAATTAAGGGTTAAACTTTTGGGTTGTTTGAAACTTATCACGTACACCGATTTAGAAATGATAAAGCATTAGAATTTGTGTGTTTGATTGATGTTTTTTCGATGGATATAATTAATAATGTTTCGAAATGATGTATTCCACAATATTTTGGTGTTTTAATGCAAATTAAATTACTGTACTTGGAGCTATTATTCTATTCCAAAATCGTGTTAAATTGTAATGAATGAAAATTACTGCTGTGAAATGTTTTCTTATTAAGCTGTTCTAAAGTAAATAAACGGTGGAATAACATGCAGGGAAAACTTCAGTTATACGTTACTTAATGTTTCCTGTAAAGCTTAATATATCAATCTGAGTTTAATATTAACTAACGTGAACCAATTGTAATAGTCCAAGGTATTTTTCATTCGTTTAGTTATGATACATTCTTACATGGTTGTATATCCATTTAAGGATTGGCTAAATACTTAAAATACTCACACATTTATTGGCCATTTACGATAGTGTTAGTAGAGTCGAACTTGCGGAATTCTCCTTTATATTACATAACTACTTCGATCTGCGTAACTGTATTATCAAGTAAACCTTTTATCCATAATTTAGTGTACTTGCTCAATGCTCAATCTTTCACAAAATTTTAACTATTCTAGATAGGTACGACTTAGTGCAATTACGCTTGTTTTTATAATTCAGCATATATAAGTTATTACATCTTATTGTTTATTGATAAAAGATAATGTACTTATGGAAAGCTCAGATAAAAGAAAACTATAAGGCTATATATATATCTGGTCAGTTATATCTCTATAATTCATTAAGAAGGAAACAAAATCCCAATCCAATATTATAATAATTCGTTAAAGGTTTTTCTTATTTTTAAAATAATAACGAAGCCAATAATTCAACACAATCTTCCAACGTATTGTTAGCTCTCAATATTTCAACCAACTTTCCTGAAGCAATTTATTAACATATTCCATTTTGTTTATTGCGATTCTTATATATAAAAAAGATTAAATTAATTATATAGTCTATAACAACCTTTGGACTTGTGCCTATTCCAACATAAATTTTGTTTTAAATTCATGTTTGCTTATCTGTACATATTTCACAAAGTCCATTATGAGATATATAGATATATTGCGTTCAATAGAAACACAATATCTAAGATTGTAAAATATAACATATGGCCAAAACATATAATACTTGCATTTCAGGTGATACCAGAAATTACAACCTTTATGCTGAGAAGAAAAATTGGTATGAGGCGAAGTTACAATGCCAAGTTGAAGGTGGTTATCTAGCTGTTATTAATTCCGAAGCTGAGGCTAAGCTCCTGGAGTTCCTGTTTAAGAACAGTACAAAAGATAGCTATGGTCACGTGGGATTCTACAGACACTACGTTACTCGAAAATTTATAACAATATTTGGTATGTATTTGCAAAAATATATCAAGACAATTCATATGGTTTAATTACAAAAAGTTCAGAAAACAATGTCTTTCCCACCGATTTAATATTATTATTATACTTAATATGCTACCTGTTGGTATAGGGTATAGAGTACTCGGTAGGTATCCCAAAATATATGACCAGTAAGTATATGTTAAAAGCAGGTACAGTATAAGTTTCTGTTATCAAGTGAAAGTGCTTTGTAAAATTTACTAGGAGTTTTCTTTACTTTCTACATATAGCTTGGCGTGTAAATAACACTTCTTCTCTTCATGTGTTACAAAATCAATCAGAATAGAATCGTATATTGTCTTAATATAAGCAACTTTGCTATTCAAATACACTCATCTTTGGGACTAATACTTTAATAATCGACTCGTATAATCTGAGGATGCCTTTTCATTTGCGTGAGTTCTAGTAACTTAGAGTTGAGATGCATTTGAACAACGTACCATAAATACAAACTTATCATTGGAGAAGCTAGAGTACTTCAAATCTACACTCGCCGTAGTGTAGTGGAGACTATAATACCTTTACGTAAAACTCTTATTCAGTTCTGTTTTTATAAACAAACTTAAAGGGATTAACAACTCTGCAGCTTGATTTTGAATCCGTAAAGATATCCACAAAAGACATGTATTAACTGCTAAGAGCAAAAGCAATGATTTATTTAAAACCAGGAAAGTTAGAAACTACAGCTGTACCCTAAAAAGGTTTTTTACATCCCTTCTCATAATGAATCACCAAAACACTTTAACTTCCGAATCTTTGTTTGCGTAATTTCTGACAGATCACATTTTCTTCATGAAGCATGATACATTCAATTATTATTTAGATTCTCCCTATACACTACCTTTAATTCAGTATCTTCCAAAATGAGATTCCTTTATTATATAACATTCCATGTCTAAATTACACTCTCATCTATATATATTAGTATAACTTGTTTATATGCTTATAACTTATTTTACCAAGATTATAGAGAATCAATTACGTAGGATTAGTTATGTCTTTGTCAAGGCATATAATTTAATATACATATCTGCAAGTTGCTTCTTATTTACAATTTATACAATTTAATAAGATTGCTTTCTATTTCACATATAATGACGACGCTATGGATTACAGAACCTTCCCCACAGACGAGAAAACGTCAAATTTTCTGGGAAATATTTATAAGTGTATACGATTTTTTTAATATGGGATTGTTTTTAACAGATAATGTTTTTTTAATTCCTTATTTTATGTCCATCTCAATTATTTCCATTGCTTTGTTTTAATCCTCTGTATTTCATAACATTATGCGTATATTCATCAAACTATCCTTTAGATTTATTTCAATATTTTCCATTTCATCATATTCTCTTTACTACTTTATCGTCCATTATAATATAATTTCTTTTCTTTCAAAAATATTAATTCGTTAATTCATTTAATCATATTAAACATTAATTCATTTCATCATACTGGATATTAATCCATTTAATCATATTAAACAAAATATATTTTCATTTGATACTCCTTTATATTTATTTATTTTTTAATCTTCTCAGTAATCTGATTCTTTTCTTTTTCATTTCATGTTGTATCTATTTATGCCTTCGTTCATAATATATCTCTTTATGTCTGGTTTCAAATTATACTTTTCCGCAATCTCATAAGCTTGTTTACACACCTAATAGCATTTTAGTAATGTTCTTGGTACAACTCTTTGTTTCCTTTTTCTATTAACTCTTCTATCAATGAGACAAGCTTTTCCTCTTGTTCACTCTCAAAGTGAATTAAAGATGATTGATACATAGGTTATATTTGCCGTTGAGTGTTCTGACTTATTATTGTTTCCATATTCTCTAAAGTTGGTAACTTTTGGTTACAAGAAACCTCATAATCTTCCTTAATTTGTTTATTTGCACTTTCCCCACCATATTCATCTGCTTCAAAATCTCCTCTCTCTTCCCGAGTGACCCTTAGAAGTTAGGAGACAACAGAAAAGGGAAGTAAAAGAACAAACAAGAACGGAACAAAGAGAAAAGAAGAATGTGAAGTGAAAACATGGGGAAAAGAAATGAAAAGAAAACAGAAGCAGCAGAGAAAATGAGTAAAGGAAGAAACAACAAAAACCTTGGGAAAACCAAATGAACAAAAGGAGAAAGAAGAAGAAGCAGAAAAGTAAAATAAATATAATTTTAAGCAAGATATGGAACTTGTAAGAAATCCACTTCAAAGTCAAATAATTCTTGTTGAGGAATTGAGAGCAAATATTAGTCTTTTTAAACAAACAACTCTCTAAAAATAAGTATGATGATCAGTGGGCTAGAGAATAAGCATACTGAAGTAAGTGAAAGGGTTAGTTTCTAACTTTTTTGGTTTTAAAAGAGTCTGCTTTTGCTGTTAACAGCTAATACCTGTCTTTTGTAGAAACTTTTACCGGTACAAAGCAAGCTGCAGAGCTGCTAAGGTTTTTAAGTTTGTTTATAAAATAGTTCTGAATAAGAGTTTTACTTAAAGGTTTTATAGTCCCCACTACACTACGGCGAGTGTAGATTTGAATTACTCTACCTTCTCCAGGGATAAGTTTGTATTTATGTTATGTTGTGGGAATCCATCTCAACTCCAAGTTATTAGAACTCACGCAGTAGAAAAGGCACCCTCAGATTATACGGGTTGATCATTAAATTATTAGTCCCAAAGACGAGTACATTGGAATAGCGAAGTTGCTAACATTAAGCCAATATATGATTCTAGACTGGTTGATTTCGTAAAACGTGAAGAGTAGAAGTGTTATTTACAGAACATAATGACCCGTTGAGATTGATTCATTTAACACATCAGCAGAATCTTCATAAGAACTCAAACATTCCCTTCTTGCTGAGAACAACCAATGTTCCTTCTTATCACCATCAAACTAGGATTCTTGCAGTTGTATTATTCTTAGTTTCTTCTCTTTATCCACATCTGAATTAACTATGGCTCTTTCTGACGACAAAGGTAAGTTATCTCCATCACTTATTCTCTTTTCTTGATATTCTTCTCTTTTGGTCTTCTTCCTTTTTCCCTCTTTCTTCTTTCTCTTTGCTTTTTCTCTTTCTTTTCTTCCTTCTACTGTTTCTTTCTGTCTTCTTCTTCTTCCATTTCCTGTTGTCTTATAACTTCTTTTAGTCTTCTTCTTTCTCCTGCTTCTCTCTTTCCTTTTCCTCTTCCTTTATCCTTCTTTTCTTTCCTCTTCTCTCTGCCATTTTACTAAGATATTTTCCCATTCTTCCTCTTTGCTTTCCTGAGTAAACCTAGTTTTCCCACGTGCACCATGTGATGTTCCTTCTTTTTCTAACATTGCTTCCTCTCAAATTACTCGATTGGAATCATCCCTACCAAAAGCCCCAATGCTGGTCGCCATAGCCTGTAAACAACACGTCTACTCTTCACGTGTTACAAAATCGATCAGTCTAATACCATATATTGTCTTAATATTAACAACTTCGATATTCCAATTCACTCATCTTTGGGAGTAATACTTTAATGATCGACTCATAATCTGAGGGTGTCTTTCATCTGCATGAGTTCTAGTAACTTGGAGTTGAGATGGATTCCGACAACATAACATGAATACAAACGTATGCTGAGAGAAGGTAGAGTGTTCCAAATGTACACTCGCCGGAGTGTTGTAGAGACTACAATACCTTTACGTGAAACTCTTATTCAGGACTGTTTCCATAAAGAAACTTAAAGTGCTTAACAGCTCTGCAGCTTGCTTTTGAATCCGTAAAGATATCAACGAATGTCAGGTATTAACTCGTAAGAGCAAAAGCAATGATTTATTTAAGCCCAGAAAAGTTAGAAACTACAGCTGTACCCTACAAGCATATTTTACATCACTTATCATAATAAATCCTCGTGAAACTTTTTTGCATTATTTCTGACAGACCATATTTTCTACCTGTAGCATGATACTTTCAATCATTATTTAGATTCTCTATACTATTACTTTTAATTCAACTTCTTCAAATATAAGATTCCTTTATTACATAACATTTAATGTCTAAATCTCACTGTCATTGATATATGTAATTATAATTTGTTTTACCAAGATTATGGAGATATAAAATTCATTATCTAGGATTAGTTACGTCATCGTCAAGGCATACAATTTAATATAAATATCTGCAAGCTGCTTCCTATTTACAATATAATACAAATTAATAGGATTGCTTCCTACTTCACATATAGTAGCGATGCTTTCCATAGACAGATATGTATCCATTACAAGTATTATATTTACAGTTTGCAATTCAGCATTCTATGCTTTACATGTGATTATTATCACTATAGAATATAAAATTTCCAATAAACCAATGCACCACCATTTTTTAAAAAAAGCTTTTAACTAAGTTGAATACATTGACAACCGTGGTGCTTGAGGGACTGGGACATCCTCAGTATTTTTCTGTGGTGTCGAATAACGATCGTATGAATTTTCGTGAAGATACGTCCAATGTTGTGGAAGGAATTCGAAACATTGATTTTTGAATTAAGTTTGTTACATTGGCAACTTTGAGCTTTTAGAACGGGACAGCACACAGTACTTTCGCGATGGTATCGAATTATGTTAATTTCAAGTTTGGTACAGATACGTCCATCGCTATGAAATCAATTCGCAAACGAGAACTTTCATTATATATTGGCAACACTGACAACTGGGTTGCATCGTGGTACATAATGATATGGTGCGAACCTACCCCTAGTCAAGGTCTTTCTTTGTGCGAACAGGGTCCAGATCTGTTAGTCCTTCTTTTTTTGCATTATGCGATTCACGCTAACTTTTATGCTGCAGCAGCTCTAGCCGGAAAGGCTTTTTCACATCTATATCCATTTGTCTGTTTGTCAATTGACAACTTTCAACTTAGGAACTACTAGACTCACAAAAGTGGTTGAGGTGGCGTTACAAATGTCTCGGCAAGATAAGGTCAAAGCTGCGTAGATCATATCTATGCTTCCATCCATCCGTCAGTCCGTCACCAAATTCAATTTCGGATAGTACTAACTCGAGCGGTTGCTAAGGTTTCGTGGGAAAGCTCTCGTCGAGACGAGTTCAAAGATGCATATGTCAGGTCTTCCAGTCTGTCTGTCTATAAATTTGAATCCAGAAACTGCCTGGGCTACAAAAGAGGTTGAAGTGACGTTAGAAAGCTCTCGGCTAAACTTCACCCACACATAGATAATCCAAATTTGAGGTCGCTGCTCAACCCTGGTGCCAGCATATGTGCACAGTTTCCAGATCGGGCTTTGCATCACCTGTTTAAATAATAAGACAAATCTCCATAATAATAGATCCTGGTATTAAGTATGACATAAGTACGTAATAAGTTATAGTTAGTTGGTAAAAATAGTAAACACGGTATGGAAGTTATGGAACAGAATTGAAAGAGGAAAGTATAAAATTTCACTTCTTGAATGCCGATGAGTAAATTAGTTTCAACGTAAATACTTACGTAACCAAAGAAATGTGCTCTCAGCACTTCGTGTGAGCAATGTAGAAGATGTTTTTAACATACTACGTTTCTGTAATATGAATCTAATTTCCTCCTTCAAATTTAACTTTAACACATTAATGGTGGGTTTCGACAGGCTTCGTTTAGAATTTAGTGTATCGCTAGCGAATGAACGTAATTCATTTTAAAGTGTTTAAAGCTACTTAATAATTCGTATATGAGTTCATAGGAATATATGTATTTTATTATGATCCAATTATTGTAATAGAAAAACGTAATTGTAAAATTTAAACAATTTAATTACATTTTCCTTGTGTAATGTTTAAATATATAGTAAAGCATATTTGTTCATTAAAGTAGAAGTTACGCTAACTTAAACTGCTATTTAAATGCAGGTTATTACAAACAATACAAATCTTTATCACTGCTGTCAACGTCATTATTGTTATTATTATTATTTTTAATTTTTTAAATAGTATTTTATATTATCTGAAATGTTTGCGATGTTTAGGTACATAATTGCATGTCTATTTTCAAACAATTAGAATACCCTTAGCATTGACAAGTTGATAGGAGAGCATTTCATCATTTGCATTAAAACTTATAGGCTCATTCAGAAACTCCCAACACATGAGAAAATCAGGCACTTATAAGTTTACAACACTGTAGATGTTACAGTGGTAACTTCTTGGTATGCGAATTAGGGAACCTGGAGACTTTGCTGTATGCTCAGTGTTGCCAGATCGTGGGACATGACCCATTCTGTGCGATTTTTTTGCAAAAGAGTAGTTTGTTGTGGGACAAAGGGATTTTCGAAGAAAACGTCTTAAATATTTTTTTAGCGTTTTACTTTGAAACAAAATTTAATTCCATTGCATTGGCGAATTAACTATCGAATACTGTTAAAAACACTTATTCAAAATTAGGAAAATGCTGTTAAATTGGCTACCACTAAATATTATTTAATTTCGAGCAAATGATATTGGTCAAAAATGAGAAAAAATATCTGTGATATGAAACATTTTCTCATTACAAGATAAACGTTTGGAGCAATATCACTTGCTCGAAACTGAATATAATTTAGTCAGAGACGATTTGCAATTTTTTTTCATTTAAAAGAAGTGCTTTTAACAGTATAGAACGAATTTTATCTACAAGTACCTCCGCTATCAATAAAAATTTGCATACATTTGAAATCAGCTGAGTTTAGCATAATTACATTTGGTATCAGCTGATATCGTATAACTGTAGAATTAGGAAATTTTAATAAGGGGTCTCTGGTAAAAGTTAATGCATTAGTTCAATTTTCCAAATGATAATGAACTTGTTACATGTAGGCTTTGCCTCTCACATTCGAACACAGAAGCAGAAAGAACATTGTGTAGTTTTAGCTATGTTAAAACGAGAAAAAGGATCTGAATTGGAGATGAGTGTTTAAATTTTGTGTTTGATCGGGTAATCAATCGAAGAAAGTAACCACAATTTATGCCAATTTCGAAGAGAAATGCTTATACGTAGGTATTTGAATTGTCGCTTATATTAGTGGTGCAATATCCAGAGTTGAATATACTTGTAAAGTTCAGCATTTAGGTAAATTTCAGACATTAGATTGAGGGACAGTTCCGATACATATTGAATAACATATATGAATAATTTCATAAGACATTGCATGTAACGGTGTGTATGTTTCTTTTCTGTCCACTATAACACGTTACAGAAACTCTTAATATCGGAGCGTAATTTTGAAGGACACTGGTCTATCCACCACACATCTCTACCAAACATTGACTGACAAAATAAGAAAATAACGTTAGAGTCAAAACAGTCATTATCATCACTAATAGAAAGGAGAAAGTCTGAAGAGATAGCAGTACAAAATCAGAACCGTTAAACAAGCATCATGTACTATGATATAAACACCTGATTACTAGTACAAACAGTATCCACTCACTTCTCTGACAGAGGGTATGTAACGAAAGGAAGATAATTAATTCTTATAGATACGTGAACAATTTCAACAGACAAAATTCTCCAAAGAGATATCAATGTTACATGATAAACAAATCTTAACAAATAATACAATTTACAAAGAACACTACGAAAGTTCCACAAACACACCCAACACACACACAGAGATATAGATACATAGATAGATAGATAGATAGATAGATAGATAGATTGATTGATTGATTATGGTAGATGATATTAGGTAAGATAAGACAAAATTAATTGTAAAGGCGGTAACAGCACACGATACTAGTTAGAAGATTAGTTGGGATAGTAAAATATATTTTTAGGCTGGGCAGATGCCTCTTCTGATTTGAATGAATCTGTGCATTTGTGGTTCGTAAAATGTTAGAAAAGTCATACAATTCATATTACATTTTACTTTTATGCAGAATGCTAGATTGTCAAAGCATATTTGAACATTGAATTATTACTGTTTTAATATTACGTCTATATTAGCTACAACTTTCAAGAAGTGGTAATCATAGATAACGGAAAAATATTCCAGAAATACTTGCATTCATCTAAAAATGAAAGCAATACATTAATTATGTTTAGTGGATTGATCAATGTCAAATAAATAAGTTTTGAATCCAATTATAAATATTATCGAGGAGTGTGGCGTCTTTCTCTCAAATACATTACATTGCAAGATAGAGTGTGAGTATCAGTTTGTTTTTATCTAAACAAGAAATACAATCATTTTAAAAGCATTACATTTGGTTCCTTGCAATTCACTTTCGTGTATTTTATGCTTATGTACAATAATCCAGTTATCGTATTTTATTTAATATATGTATTGAATATAGTAGTTGATTTTACTTCTAGGATTAATTTAGCACGTTCAAAACAGATTTTCTGTGAGAACCAGTTACATTAAAAATTTGTTATTAGTTGTAAGTTATTTTCTCTTTTCTGTCGATGAATTTACATATGATCGTTGCTTTCTTTAAAACAGGCCAACCCTTGAATCAAACTGTGCATACAAAAAGGGGGAAATGTGCACTAAACGATTACGATAATTCTGAAATGTGTGGGTCTATCAGCAGATATGGGCACTTGCACGATATTTCTTGCAAATACAAGACATCCTTTATATGTGAATATAACAATATACAAGCTGTAGGTAAGAATGGGAAGTCATCTTGTTTTACTTTCGTGTATTCATAGTTGCTTCTTTTTGCTTTTTTTCTATTCATTTATTCATACACAATCTCTAAGTGTACATAGTTTGTTACGTAAATATAGGCCACTATTTCACCTAGATGCATGAACAGTGCAAGCAAACAATCGAAATAGGAACATCCAACTTTCTGACAAGCAGTTATGGGTGATACGAAAGATCAATAATTGAAAATCAAGTGTAATTATGGAGAATGATGATTTTGACCTTTCGGTGAAAGTATTGTGCAAATAACAGATTAGCATCAAGCACCAAGAAGTTACCAATCAATTTAGGAAAGTAACAAGTAATGTATTGTTTTGTCATCTGTGATAAAGTGACTAAGGAGTGGCAATTATCGCTGTACATTACGTCACAAAAATAACAATTAAATCTTAAGTTTTCAGTAGAAGCACAGTTGCAATAATGGATGCTTCTTGGAAACAGGAAGTTGTCTTCAAGACTCTTCCTTAATAGTTTGGTACATATTCGGTTCCAAGAATTTAGACAAGGAATAAGAGCTTTGTCTTGACACAGGCATTATTCGGTGTTACAACGTCATCCAACGCTATTCAGAGATAGATCTTTACCTAAGTCGTTCTGATCTTACCTTCCACACAGACACATACTTGAAAAATGTCATCACTCCAGATAGAAACGGTTCAAGAAGTTTTATTATTAGAAAGTATCTATTAGAGTATACTATACTATTAGGATATTTAGAGACTATCAATTAGAATATACTATACTATTAGGATATTGTATTTCTTAAGTGGGTATTCATAAAAATTCAGGTAGAGTTACATAATTAGAGCCTTTGCCTCCATCATGCTCGTCTGTATGATTTTTGATACAATTGTGATTGATTTATCTGACTACGAGATCTTCAGGTCAAAATAAGGAGGTCCTTACTTCGAATCCCAGAAGAAGTTTAGTTAGTGGACGTACATTCCAAAGTTACCTTCAAGCTCTCTATTTTGTTATACACTTCTTATGTTAAACCACTAAGGCAAATGTACAACTATGAATATCTTACAATGTTGGGGAATTGTATTAGTTTACCAATATTTTGCCTTCTTGCAGAAGATTATTGGAAAAGATAAAACATTTACAAACATTTATACAACTTTATTTTGCTGTTAATTATGATTTTGTCCTTTAATCTCTTAGGATAATTAAATGATTTTGGAGACGTTTTGGAATCGCAAAATCTTACTAATGTATTAGGAAATTATAAAATGAACTCAACAATGCCAATATCTCATTTTTCAATATTTTTTTGGACAAGGACCCGCTTGGAAATGGACTCCTAATTTACTTTATACAAATATTATAAGTCAGTTTTTCTATTAAATTATTCATTTCTTATTTCACTGATTTGAAAATAACTTCGCATTAAAGGCAACGGCATTTATTTGCTATATATGGCATCCACTTTCTTTAAGGGTCTCCAGATTCAAGTTATTTCAATTTTCCTGCTAAGTTACATTAGGTTAAGTTGGGTTAGAATAGGTTAGACCAGGTCCGGTTTGGTTCGGTTAGCGCACACCTGCAATTGGATGCCGTATACCGAACTAGACCCAAGGCAGCTCAATGATTAATGAAATTTGATGTCTTTTAAACGCATATTCACTTTTAAGTTTAATAAAATTGACATCAATATTTCATTATTAACACTATAATTTATTGACAATTCATTTCAGATGCTTCTTTTTCCCTTTTTCATATTTTCGTTTCCATTGCTTTGGCTCATAACCATTAGTTTATGGCCACTTATTGAACTAGTTTTTATCTTATTCCGTTTAGTTCCTGTTATAAAAATAGTTGATTTTGTTACAATAAGAACAATTACACTAATCATTTTACGCAATTATGTAAACATAAACACTAATCACATCACGCAATTACATAAAAAGAAACACATTATACAAACATGGTTTAAAATGGTGTCGTTCTTTGTTAAAGAAAATATTGTATTTTATAATTTATTTTGAGCGTACTATTATTTTTTTTTTTTTTACAAAATTCAACGCGATTGGCTGGTTTGTGTTTAGAGACTATTGAATAAACCAATTCAAAAACTATTAATATATTGATGTAGATTTTACAATACAGCCTAAGCCGCAATATGTATGATTTACAGGAGGCAGATAGAAACACACAAAACTTGTATAGAAGTCTAGCATATACGAAATTATTCTTCACGATATTATAACACTATCTGTTGGGGAAACGAAAAGCTTCTTCGAGAGTAGCAACCGTGACAGAATGCGAATCGAATCATGCAGCAAAATCATTTTCACCAGTTAGGCGGTATTGTAGAACTGGTGACGATATTTTCTGGAATATTTCCAGGAATTGAAAAGAAATTAGGTTCATAAGGCTTCACACCAAACGTGAACTTTCTATTCTAGATATTACAGTGTAAATATTGACGTTTCAGTCTGTTGTCAAATTAGTGTTGAATTCTAAAACATAAAGAACAATACTCCTGATTTATAGTTTTGTAATTTTATTTTCGAATGTCGCTGGTTTGGTATTTTGTTACCCATGTATTTAAAGATTTTCTCATTTAACATTAGACTGTTTATTCATCCTTATCATGTTCATTAGTTTACTGAAATATTGTTGAAAATATAACATAATGAATATTTACTTTAAACGCTTGTTGGCCTTAGCCAGACTTCATTACATGGAATGTAAGCTATGTGTTAATTGAAGTTTCCATAGTATAACCAGAAGAAAAAGCAAGAAACGTGGTTCTTTCGTTTACTATAGATAATATTTGGTATGATATTATCTTCTCTATGAGAATGTTAAACTTCCAGCGAGTAAGAATTGTGATAAACCTCTACCAGGTTAGGTGAGTCTTAGTTTAAACTACTCACCAATATATGTCATAATTTGACATCAGATTAAATAATTACACTCCAGTACATATCCATTCAAGTGCTTGTTGATAAAAGTACTTGGTATTTCAATTACATTGTTCGAAAATATGTTAACTATTCCGCAATACTCAACACCTATTATTGCTTCAGAAATATTCTGAAAATGCGATTTAGTGCAAACAACATCGGACAATCCAATAAACAATACCATTAATTTGGATAAATCGGCCAAATTCTTATTCTATTTTGGGAATTGTTTATTTGGTTGATGGCATTTTCTTGAACATTATAGTATTTTTTTAATTCCTATGTTTTACTTGTAAATTTGAATTTCGAACTGATAAGATATGTGCATCAACAAAGAATTTCATTGTGAATTTCACAGTACAATCGTAAACACTTAGTTGATATATATGTGCGAGGATACAGACACTGATCATTGAACCTAATCTGCTTATTGTATATCATCACCTTGGAAACAGAAGGTACTATGTCCACTTCAGCTACTTTTGAGATAAACAGTTTTAAATTTTGAAGTTCCATTTAAAGTCGGTCTAAATGTATTTTATTTTTAACATTTCTAGCCACTTGGAGATCATTTTGTGAGATCATATTTTTGGGATTCATGCCCTTGAGTATAAGGTTTCTGGCTGCAGTGTTCACTCCATTTTGCCACAAAGTGGACATAATGCCTTCTGGTTCCAAGGTGACAATATTTCTACGGATGGTTCATAATTACCGAATATCTCGAATACGTATTTAAGTTATAAATTTACATTCTCCAAATATCTTTAGTCCATTCTCAAGTCAGGAATAAAGCTTCTAACAGTGCTGTACATGTTCTTATGCTCGTGAGTAGCAAAGAATCCTTTTTAATATTCCATTTGGTTAAATATAGCGACGATAGGAGACACATGAGGAGAATAAGGAAAGAAGCGGGCTGTATATTTTTTAAAATTGAGTTTGCACTTGTAACAAATACTATGTAATGACAGCTAACTGTTAGGAAGTGTTCAATCCAAAAGCGCAAATAATGTACAAGTTAGAACTGTTCTTAGAATTATAAATACATTAGAGTGAATAGGAGAGTTAAACTTTTACGAGCAATCACCGTTCATGAACATCCTTTTTCTTTCCATGTACTCTTCGAATACTATTCACTTAAATTATTACTTAAGTTAATTTATCGATACTACATTGTATTTTCACATATTAGGATGCTTCATAATTACACTTATGTATTGTAAATTGTAGATTCAGTTTATCATTGCTAAGGTAAAACAGCATATAAATTATATTTATTTTCAGATTTACCTGTGCCTGATAAGTACGCTCTTTTGTCATCTTTTGGATATTACTACATTCATAAAGAGAGAGTCAATTGGGCTACTGCAGGTATTATTTGTGAACAGGAAGGAGCACATTTGGCCGTAATAAACTCCAAGGCTGAAGCTAAAGCAGTTGTAAATATACTGCCTTGCGATGGGTCATTTTTATTTCATATTGGAGTTTATGATCCTGAACAAAATGGATTGTTCAGGACAATATTTGGTATGTAAATAACTTTACATCTTGTATTCTTACAGGATTTTTATAAGCTTTTGCAACCCATGAGCAAACAAATATATCTTTAATGAGTGTTTAACGTTACCATTGCTTTACCTCTCATACAGCCTAACGCTTTGGTTATGTTATCGAGACGAGCGTTTTCCTCTCATCCAATCAATTTTATCGGATTTTATCTTCATCATGGTATATGCAAAACAAATGCAAATTTTCCATTCAATAACTCATTCGCAATACTGCATGCTAATCTGAAGTGTGTCCCTACAAGTTGATGGATATCGCACCACTTGCAGACACCAACTTCAAGTAATTAATGGAATGGATTTTGTACACTATCTATTGTCATGAGAAGGACGATGAATAGTTCACTGACTTCGGATAGATACAGAGAACGCTGCAGAGGTTCTTTTTCCACTCACCGATGGAATCTTGACAGGTTTTTCAGTTTTTCTTCTCCAATCCTGGAAAAGGCATGATCGTGCTTCTAATACATGCACTGCTCGATATTTTTCATAGTCTTATTTCCGGATGCGTGCTTAGAAATAGACGTAATTCACCATATATGCAGTGGCCTTCGACAGAGATGCGTGTCATCTTACCTTGATATAAACAATTTAAATATAGTCACTCTGTGTATATAGTGCACGAGACAAACTTTCTAGGAGTTTAAGAGTTTCATACAAAGCAAGAAATTTTCTAAGTTCCATGTGTACAATTTCTGGTTACGTCCACGTGAATTTCCAGTCGGGTCAGACAATTTTGGATAGCTTTAATTTGGGGTTGGCGAGAAAACGCTACCATACATTGCTACAGTACAAGATGCTTTATTTCATTCTTGCATGCGTCCCTAAAGTTCAATGTTGTC
>JAGDQP010017707.1:24102-37967 GCA_022664845.1 Lepisma saccharinum | reverse complement strand
ATATATATATATATTAGTATTTTTATATAAAATATAACCAGAGCTATAGCCATTCAAAGTGAACCTTACACAATGATGCAAAATGTCTCTCCGGAACGAAAAGGCACAAGAAACTGTCCCAGGGTCTATAGCACACGAGTACCATACATTTCAGTATCATCACAGTTGTTCCAAACAAAAATACTGTGGAGAATACACCGACCCTTGAACTTGACAAGATGCTCGTTACGATTTATAATTCTTAAATAATAACCACTCCTTGAATGGAGAGAACACCTAAATTTATCATACTGGAAGTCAACACAATTTATGCTTTGTTTATATTTTCAACATAAATCACTTCAGTACAATAAACTGAGTGAAAACTTTCTGTTCTTACTCCAGAATATAAGCAAGCTGTCGCTTGATTGTGGAATTACAGCGATTCTCAATCATTTAATGTCGTATCAAAATTTCACAAGCACACAACGCTATGTATTGAATAATTTAAGTGAGTCTCGTATTCCTTAATCTGATAATTCACTCAAAATTTTAATTACATCTTCCTCACATATAAATTATGTGCCAGGCTCCAAAGAAACGTGCTTAATGACTCAATTTTCCGATTTTTGACAGTTTCAGCATGCTCCAACTTTCTACTATCAAATGCAATTGGCTTGAGAAAGAAATATTTATTTGTACTAAATCTAAGAAGCTTTGTACTAAATCTAAGACCCACTTCTTACCCTCCCAAAAAGTCAGAAAATTGAAAATATTGGTATTATTTACTTTCATTTTCAGTGTTATTAATAGTTTATATTACTCTCTCCCACACCCATCAATGGTACAATGAGAAAGCTGTTGTGATCATAAAGAAGGAATTTGTGTATACTATTAAACAAATTAAAAATAATTCGAAAAATGTATCCGTGTCCATTTGCCGATACCGATACTCCAAAAAGTGGCCGATATCACCGATACCGATATATCGGTACATCCCTATTCAACATTACAAACAACGTCGCGTTTCAATAGTATAAGCTCCTAAACATAACAACAAAACACACTTATACGCCTGCATTCGAACACACCAGCCTAGGTCACGAATAATATTCTTACAACGTCACGGCATAGAGTTATAGACCGAAACAATGTTGTCACACTTTAAACATGTTTTTCTCAAAAAGAAGAATTTAGTCAATAAGCACATTTTTTTCGGACCAGGTCACATACCTACATACATCATCATCATCATCATCATCATCATCATCATCATAATAATAATAATAATAATAATAATAATAATAATAATAATAATAATAATAATAATAATAATACTATAATAATAATAAAAATAATAATAAAGTAAGTAAAGTCAATTTCTAGAAAGTACTACAGCCAAGCCATACCTTTTCTTTTACGTTTTCAAACGACGATGGTGAAACAACGGAAAAACAAACGAGGAACACATCAGTTTGAGGATAACTGAGAGGTCGCAGTCTGTCATAGTCTTCTTGTCCTGAAAAGCATGAAAAAATAAAATAAAACGAGTGAAATATTGAACTAACCTCGGAGAAAACTTCAACATCAAAAAACCTGTAACGGACATACGTATAGCCCGGACTTCTATTATTTCATAAAGTGACATAGGATTATGAAGACGTTAAAACAGAGAAAGAGAGAGAGAGAGAGACTATTTAAATGCTGAACATTATTAGCAAGTCAGCAGTTAAGGCAAGTAACTATTACACGACCAAGATTTTAATCGACGCGTAATGAGGGCGCTGGAATTTGTTTACAGATTGTAGCAGAAGTCTTTTTAAGAACATACGCAATGTTACCAAAGGTGTATATATGGAAGCAAAATAAGACGACCCTCAAATCAGATTAAAATATCTACATAACACCTGCTTCTCCCCCTGCCACTCACTATCATATTCGGTAGTTTGGCTCCAGGGCTGTTTCCCGGTGTTTGCCAGTTGTCACTCTCGTCCAGCTTCGGACGAAAATCAGAGGGGCAGAATTTGAAACCCTTCAGTCTATAGACGTAAGTCTTGGTGTGGGGTGTCCTGTACTTTTGCTTAAGCGTATTATTGCCGGCATATCTTAACGTAAGAATATTTCATTACGAAACCAGCATGAGTTATTAAATCTTTGACTGGCTGTTTTCCTTGTGATTTTCTGTTATGTTGTGAAAATTTATTGCGTGTGTGTTGTCATAACGTCAGATTATTTTCGTTCTTGGCTACACGGACAAAACATGGAACATGGAGAATGATCCGAATGCGGAGCGAACACGTTATGACGATTCCAGACTGCTCAGTATTGTTGTCAATTAAAAATACATTACTAAAACAGAATTGATAATCTTGAACAATACCAGTTCGAAAGTACAGGAAACATTTTGCCTGAGATAAGTAAAGGCTATAAATAAAATTCAAATTCAAACCAGGATTTTTTTCGTGGCTTCTGTTAATTTTAAAATACCTGTTTTCAAGTAAAAGAAAGTAGTTAATTTTCTACAAAAAAAAAAAAAAAAAAAAAAAAAAAATCCCTTCCTTTTATGCTTTCGTAGTTGTCTTACAAACAGTGATTCCGCCAGATCCCTCAGAGTTGTTACCCTCCACATCCTCGAGATCTTCCAGTTTAAATTTTTTTGTCAAAAATCGATAGAAACCGTGCAAAACTCCACTTACACCCTCCCAATTTCGACTTTACACCCCCCACAAACTGAAAATACTGGCGGAATCTCTTATTACAAGTATTAATTTCTGCTTACGAGATGACAGTGGTTAGTTTATTAATGCTAATACGTCAGCCAAGTATTTATCTCATGTGATTTATCTATTTACAACTGACAAATGCTAGCTTCATTTTTTATAGAAATTTGACATAATTGCGAATATTCCTGGGGGTATTTTATGGTTAATTCTGAGGAAGAAAGATAATAGATGCAATTACTACTAATATTTTTTAATTTTCACTGTAATGTTAACCAAATATTTCCTATAAACAAGTAACATATGATAATGTCTTTTTTTTTAAAAAAATAAAAAAAATTGAGTTGGCAACGAAAGATGGTCAATAACTTTCTCCGCATGATCGGTTTCAAGTTTGACAACATTTATATTGCATTACAGTGGCATGCAGGATGGGGCAGGTGAAACCTAGATCTGAAGTATGATAGCAAGGACGTTAAGATTTGGAGCTGAACGTAGTCGGGTAAGTATACCCTAAAACGTAATCTTTGAAGATTTTGAAACTTGAATTTGTGTGAGATGCTACTGTCTCATTCCTGAAGCTCACTGCTTCCTACTAGCAATTGTGGGAGGGGCCCAAGAGTGTCCATAGAGTCCAGCAGGAAACTAAAACTCTAACTTGAAATCTATTAAGTTTATTAACAAACAATTTTATGTGTACTTAGAGCAATGTCTAAGTTTTAATTCTGCTTGTTGGAGTTCATCGCCAAAGTTTCAGTTGAGCACCATTCACGTCTAAACATTGTTGCAGTATTTTGGGGAAACCGAGAATTGCGTACTGATGGTGCTCCTCTGGGATATTCAGAATCTCATCACTTATTTTGTCCTTCATGTCGTCCAGATTAGCTGGTTTCTGTGAATATACCTCGGTCTTTACACGTCCCAACAGCCAGTAATCGTAAGGTGTAAGTGTGGTGAACTTGCAGGCCAAGGTCTTAGCGAACAATTTCAACAGAGATGGATTGGCGGAAGAGGGTCCACACCTTGGCCTGCAAGATCAACAGACTTACACCTTACGATTACTGGTTGTGGGGACATGTAAAGACCGAGGTGTATTCACAGAAACCAGTTAATCTGGACAATCTGAAGGACAAAATAAGTTATGTGATTCTGAATACCCCAGTGTCCCCGGTGGGTGAGTGGTAACGCTCGCTGCCTTGTAAGCACGGGATCCCGGGTTCAATTCCCGGTGAGGACACAAGTGGTTCTGGGCCCACGTTAAACTGTATATCACGTCGTTAGTATCTTACCAGTTCGTTTTGGACTTTAATAAGAATTCAATCTGAATATCCCAGAGCAGCACCATCAGCACGCAATTCTCAGTTTCCCAAAAAGACTGCAACACTGTTTGGACGTGAATAGTGCTCAACTGAAGCTTTGGCGATAAACTTCAACAAGCAGAAATAAAACATTGCTCTAAGTACTCACAAAATATTTTGTTAATAAACTTAATAGTTTTCAAGTTATAGAGTTTTAGTTTCCTGCAGGACTTTATGGCCTATACAGCAGGTCCTAGAAATGATCAAAAGAGGGGGGGGGGGGAAATAAACCATAGTTGTTTCACTTTCTCCAGTGTAAAGTATGATTGAAGGCCATGTTATCCAGTGTATACCTGGACGTCAAAGGGGGGACTATAGTCCTTATAGCCAACCCCTTGGATCCGCGCCTGTATATTTTATATATATAATGGTAAAACAGGTACAAAAAACAGGATACTTACATGGCAGATTCTTGAGACAGATGTACAATAACAACACAAATACAATAGAAAAGCAGTACGTTTTGCAAAAGCGTTTACAACTGATAGGAAAGAAAACTGACAGAGCGGAAAGGTGCGGGACTGGTGTTAAGGAAACGCCATACCGTAAACATATGCAGTGTGACAGTGTGGCCAGGTAATGGAAGCGGGAAAATGAATAGATGGGACGGAGAAAACACCAAATGGAGAAGAAAGTGCGAAGGTTACTAGAAGCAGGTAAGGAGCTTCCTGAAGGAATAAGAGGGTACAGAATCAGAGGGGAGGGAGAAATAATAATAAAGATGAAGGGGAGAACAAAAAAACAATATAGAAAAATAGAATAAAAGTGCAACTACAGAAGTACCAAAGAGAAAAGAAGAACAAGAAGACACTACGCTGCAGGAATTTAGAGGATAGAGATATAAATCTGCTCCCATCTCTTTTTAACTATGGCAGGTGAGTCAGGGTTCAGTACTTTCAGGATTCTGACTCGAAAGGTTTCGTCAAAGGTGCAGCCGTGATAGGAAGTGTGTTCAGATATGGGGAGGTGCGGAAGTTGAAATTTGGAGGAGTAACGATGGTTGTTGATGCGGTATGTTAGAGGAGTTTGGGTTTTGCCAACGTAGAAGGCAAACCATAGGTAACAGGGTAGGAGATATACGAGGTTGGAAGATATGCAACTGCCGGAGGGCCGGAAGGAGTACGTCTTGTGAGTGACAGGATGTACGAAGGAAAGACTGGGATCAAAAATAGGCAGGTTTTGCAGTGGGGTCTATTGCACTTGCAAGGTTTGGGGGAGGGGGCGGGATTGGTCCAGTAATAGTGAGAATCGTGTAGATATTCGGAGGTCTGCGGTAGACAATTTTGGGGAACGACGGGAAAACTCTTTCAGTTTCAGGTGACGCAGTGAGTATGGGGTGTGCCAGTTTTTAGGAGCTTTTGGAAAGCCTGAAGGCTGGGGTGGTACTGGGTAAGAAGATTGGGAGCGGAGGGAGTTACGCGGGGAGATCGGTTGGAGTTGAGATGATTACGGGCACGGTCCAGTTTTTGACGGATGAGGTGTTTGGGATATCCATGATCTGTGAGAGCTGAGGAGAGGGCACTGAAATCGTTTTGAAGAAGGACATCAAAGGTACAGATTCGCTAGCCCCGGACAGAAAGAGAGTATGGAAGAGAGCGTTTGGTATGGTATGGATGGGAGCTGTTAAATAGAGATACTGCATAATGTTGGCAGGTTTGATGTGAATGCCTGTCTCAAGTCGATTGTTCCTGAGCCAGATATCCACATCAAGGAAAGTTGTGTGTTCCCTCAAGAAGGACCAGCTGAACTTGACGGGAAAGGTGCATTTGAGGTTTTGCAGAAATGTTTCCAGAGACTAGTTCGTGGGTCCAGACCAAGAAAATATCGTCGACATAAAGAAGCCAGGTGAAAGGTTAGAGAGGTGTGGAGTTGAGTAATTGGGTCACCAGGCGTCCCATGAAATGGTTGGCATAGGAAGAGGCCACGCGAGTGCCCATGGCTGTGCCTTTGATTTGCAGGGATTGTGGTACTATGGCTGTGCCTTTGATTTGCAGGGATTGTGGTACTCAAAGATGAAGTTGTTCATGGTGAGTACAAACTGGGCTAGCTGAAGCGGAAATGGTGTATTGGGTTTACGAGGACTGGGCCGTGTGTCGAGGAAGTGCTCAAGGGCAGTGAGGCCATGGCTGTGGGAAATGTTGGTATACAGTGACGTGACGTCGACTGTAACTAAAAGATGGTGTCAGGTGGGAGAGGATCAGAGATAGTATGTATTGTGGAGAGGAAGTGGTTGGTGTCATTTATGTAGGAAGGGAGAGCCTAGACAAAAGGTTGGAGATTGTGGCCAAGAATGGCGAAGGTTCTTTCAGTGGGAGAGCCAATACTGGAAACGATGGGTCAGCCGGGATTACCAGGTTTATGGATTTTTGGAAGTAGGTAAAATTTACGGGTTCTGGGATTGTCAGGACAGAGTGTAGAGACAGTCGAACGCGACATCCAATCATGGAGTCCATGCGCTCGGAGGTAGGTGCGGATCCTATCAAGAAAGGATTGGGTGGGATCTTCCTCGAGGGGGCGGTAATCATCAGTTGTTCGAAAACTTGCCACTTCTATTAAGATCTTGGTAGGGTAGTGCCTTATGTAACATGCATGATGTGCAGAGAATAAGATTAAAACTTCCAGATTAAACGTTTTCTAGGGAATGAATTTCACTAACAATATCAATTTCATAGAACCATAATACTCCAATTGGAAAGCCATCTCTGGTGTTCAATAAATGCACAGTAACATTGTAGGACAGAAATTATATGCACACATTCAGAAGTAATTTAAAATCAAAGTCCTTCGTAAAAGAACAGAATCATATTTTTATCGTAGGCACCTTGCTTTTAATATAATGAACCGTTCGCAGTAGATTTGGGTTCTCACTTAAATATTTTATTTTCATTAAAATTGTCTTTCAACAACTATTTTTTTTTCCTTAATCATCTCATACTTCCTTTCCAGTCTAACAACTTCAGCTCAATGTCTCCCAAAACCTTCACTATTGCTTCTTTACACCTGCATCTTTTTCTCTTCTCGACTTATGTTTCCCCCTCTTTCTTGGCTTTAAAGAAACTAGCATGAACATTCTTGGTGGTATGTATCAGACTCCTAGTAATCACAATTTTCTTTAGTTCTTCCACTGCACTTACAGAATCATAAGCAAATCTGTATTCCGGAAGTGATCAAGTAGCGGATATATTAAGGAAACTAAAGACGAAAAATGCTCCGGGGACCAGATTAAATAAAAAAGGAAATTTTTACAAATAATCAACAATTATGGACGCCAAATTTAACAAAATTATTCAACGAATGTATCCAACAGGAAAAATTCCCGGAATTATGGAAAAATGCCAATCTTATAATCTTCCTCAAAGGACATGATAAAGATAAATTTAACCCAAAATCGTAAAGACCAATATGTTTGCTAAACACGACCAGTAAAATATTCAAGAAGATTATAGCTCATAAATTTAATCAAAAAAGGAACGATCTGGCTAACTGTAAACTACAATACGGTTTCCGACCGGGCAAGTCAACAGAAAATGTATATATATACTGAAAGAAGGAAATTGTAAATATGTTATTGCAATCTTCTTTGATATTTTGGGGGCCTTCGACAATTTGTGGTAGCCCTCACTACTAGTGGAATTAAAGAAGCTAAACATTCGTAAGAAATTATGGGAAGTTATCGAAAACTACTTTAAGGACTGGTTGATAGAAGTGGAGTCGGCGGACGGCGTCGTGGCGAAGATCCCAACTAGGAACTGCCCTCAGGGATCAGTGCTGGGGCCTGCCTTTTGGGACCTGGCCTTCCAGCCTTGTCTGGAGATGTTGAGCGGGATGCAGCAGGTTGAAAGGGTGGTGGGATACGCAGGAGTAGTCGTCTTGATCTTCAAACTAAAGCCAACGAAATTATAGGGAAACAAATTAACAATATCATCCGATAAAACAAAATACGTACTATTTAAAGGCAATCTAAATTACAACAGAGGGCTAATAATTAAAGTAAATGGGAAGACAATAAAAAGAGAAAGACATTAAATATTTAGGCCTAACATTGGACGAAAAGTTAGATTTTAGAAAACACGACAATTGTTAAAAATAAAGAAGTCAAAATTACGCACAAGTTAGTTAACATTGCAGTAAATGATTTTAAAATTCCTATGAAAATAATACGTATATACCACGATGTCATAATAAGAGCAATTACAGGCTACACTGCAAGCATTTGGAGTCTTCGACTCGATGATGTTAGACATAAAATAATTGATCGAGCGCTACGTCAGCTACTGCTGCGTCTATCAGGCGCTTATAGAACTACTTGAACTGAGGCTCTCCAGGTCGCACTGGCTGTCGCCCCACCTATATCTCTAAATTATAAGAAATTAGGTGCTATGTATTGGCAAAAAAAAAAAAATCAGGATAAATTAATTAAAATTCTACATAGACCTGCAGAAAATATCTCTGAAATTAATTCAATCGTGATCGATACATGGCAGAACCAGTTGGACGCAATCGAAAAAGGAAGGAGATTATATACTATTCTTCTGAGTGTTGAGGAACGATTGGACATGGAGCTGGAAGTTACGGGAGGTTTAATGCATTATCTAACTGGCCTTGTGGGGCAGTGGCCACGCCCGAACATATCGTTATGTGATGCCAAGAAACAGAGCATCTTGCTAGAGATGAGAGAGAACTCCTGGGGGAGACCCCCGTCACAGAAGTTCTGAGAACTCCTGAACTGGTTGCGGCCCTCTGGGGACTAACAGATAGAATCCCTAACTACTACAAAAGGAAATTTACTAACCGTGGACCGCCCTGTACAGAGGGCACGACAAGGGGGAATAATGTTAACACATTTAATAGCAAGATGATGAGGCATCGTGTCCACACAACCGCATATATTAAGAAAAAATAACTAACTCTGAAGTGAAATAAAATAAGAACGTGAATATAAACAGGATAATTGTGTCTGCTGGAACCCGGCAGAAATAGCGCCTTGAGGCGGAAACCGTCACAAGAGACGCTTAAGTGTGTGTGTGTGTGTGTGTGTGAATGGAAGAGGTAATGATGAAGATCTTTGCGAGTAAGGGAGTTAATAATTAATAATAGTACTAATAAAGAAAAGAAAACGCTAATCTTCTGGAACCCGGAAGCAGGCGGCTAGATGGTATAAGGGGAATGTGTGAGAAGAGTGCGTGAGTTATGTGAATTTTGTGTATAATGTGGTAAATGGAAATGAGACTGCAAAAGGAACAACCTGTGATAGGAAGAAGAAGAAGAAGCAGAAACTACCAGGAATGGGATGGCGAAAAAGAACTTTGTGGGTTTACCAACGCATCCACGTGCACCTAATCCTATTTCATGTTACAGGAAGAAGCAGCTGAAGTTATGAGTTTCCTGTCTCTGTCCTCCTTGTTTGAGTCCTTAAATGTTATGTACTTTATGTTTTTCTTTTCTAATAAATAACAAGTAGACAGGGTTTCCCCCCCAAGCGAAAGGTCCAAAAGAAAATGACACCAAGGCCAGAAGAACATTCTGGACGCCTGGCAAAAGTCCGTCCCGCAACCCTAGAAGTCTCAGACTGATGGAACACAGGAGCTTCTTGGAGTTCCGGAACTCCGGCAATCCAAGAATCTCTAGGGACATGCCTGCCCCAGGGCAAGGAGAGCGAAAATCTGCTCGTGATGCACGTCCCAGAAAGTGCACAACTTGTCCTGTGCAATGGATGCAAACAGGCAGGGGTGGAATGCGGACCCCTAATGAAAAAAAAAAGTGTCTCCTTTGTCATGTTGATTGAGAAATGCTCCACTTTGAGGTAATAATGAAATCATCTTGACTTGAGTTAATTCCTTCCAATTATCAATAATATATACCATCCAAACCTAAGCAAGTATATCACTATGTCTTCAATAGCGTCCACCTGCCTCGGCCCGCAGCTACAACTTTGTGCTTGACTTAAGACTTACGTCATCCTGTGAAACAAATTAAATGAGAAGTGGGAGGTATGGGTGCCAAATTCTTATTTTTACCTACTCACGCCGTTTACAAAAGACACCACATAAAGCAAGATATCAATAGGTATTTTCGACATTTACATTAACGGCACAATTTCAATTATGTAAACTTAGACGATCCAGAATACAGAATAAACTCCATAAAAACTATTATATTCGAGTCAGGTGACAGAACTCTAGCCTTGAATGCTCGACCGAAGTGGAAAGATTAAAAGTTTTGAATGTGAATACTTTTTATTGATTTGATTTTGATTTATTCTCTAAATCAACTTACAAGACTACTCATACAGAAAATTCTCCAAAATAATAATAGTAATTTAATTGAGTGCTATGAACTAGGGATGGCCACGAAATCCAGATGACACATTATCCGGTATCCGTTTTAGAAAAGACGGATAATCCGGATGACGGATAATATGCGACTGACAGATATTCGGAAGACGGGTTAATATGAGGATGACAGATATTCAGATGACAAATAATATCCGGGCTACGGATGAAATCCGCATAATCGATAAATTTTACATGATGTGTTAATTATGGATAACGGATCACGAATAACCGTCCCCATGCAGACAAACTCCGGATAAATTTAACAGTTTGGCTAGGATGACAAACAGATTTTCCTGGTAAATGCATTACTGAAATTCTGCTATAGAACGGACGATATGGTGCGAATATCCAAGCTACGCAATGAGTGAGACGTTCTTTTCGTTTTTAAGCTACCCGCTTTGAGCAGTTTATCTGGGAAGGAGTCTTGTTTCCTTGTAATCCAGGAGCCTGAGTTGGATAGCCGGTTACAGCACCCTTGGTTTAGGGCACGCCGTAACTAAGTCCATTCCTTAGGACGTATTTTCATATAAGTTAATGGCAAACCAACTTCGGTTCCCTGTACCCGTGACATTTGTGTCATAGACTTGCCTCTAGGCATAAAACCCATCATAATCATGTTTGACATGATATACTAAGAATTGGGACGGTCTATGGAAGTTTGTAAATCTTGTAGCTTGAATCCGTTAATATTCAATAACTTTGATGTGCCATTTATTTTTTAATATTAAGTATCTAACGACGGCAGTTCTTTCAAAACAATGTTCTTTCTTTCCACAGTAACTGGAATGATTTTACTCTGACCAACTAAGGAGTGTAGGTTCAACCCCTGTTATTTTAAGGGTTTCTTCAGTTCTACCAGCAGAAAGTGTTTTTTTTTTTGTTTTTTTTCTAAGTAGAATAGACACAGCTGTGATCGAAGTCCGTTATGTAAGGGGATGAAGTCGCTCGCCAAACACATTTCGGAAGTCAAAGATTGGGTTGGTAGCAGTCAGGGCTTTAGTGTAGGCACTATCTCAGCTTTCGGCTGCTGAAGATAGAAAATCCCTCGGAAGCTTCAATCAGGATGGTCGCCAGGAGGACTGGGATCTACGTACCTCTCTAGTGACGTTCCAGAAACCGTGACCATAATCACATCACCCGTGATTTGCTGCTAATCATGAAAGTGGATGTATTAATATAAATTTAACCAATCCATAATACCCATGTCCTCAGATATTCTGATTAAACTCCGTATACTCAATTCGCTCACAGTAAGTTTTAACTGTGAATAAGGAAGCCCACTTTTTTAAATTGATATTTGGCTTTGATTTTACAGTCCTTTAATATATCCATAGTTTTGACGTTTTGTGTGTAAACAGCACTCGCCTATGGAAAATGTCTGTCTCGAAAACATTATTTTGTCAGGCGTTGGCTTAGCATTTGAAAGGTCTTGGTTTAATCCCAGCAGCCAACTATCCTGATATTTTCCCCGGGGTTATTCCTCAGTCACACCGGGCAAATACCGGGATAGTACCTTCAAATTATGCCTTTTTCCAGCATCCTTTCCTCTCTCCTATCTCGACCTGAGCCTTAGAGGTCTAAAGGCCAAAAATTAATTTAAAAAGCACATTCAGTGATTCTAAAATAATGCAACCATATTTATGGAACTTGTTCTCAGCAAGTGTCCCTCGTAGATGAGTGATTTCGCAAATCGTTTTATCATCAAATGCTCCCAGCATGAGCGAGAGGGCGCATTTGGCTTTCCCTGGATTTTGGAAAGCGGCGGTAAACTTTGGTATCTTCTTGTAATATAAACGAAATATAGAGTATTAATTAATTCATTTCGTGTTAGCGAGATTTCAATAGTAACGATATGTGACAAATTTCATTCTGTCTTTGGAATAATTGATGATTAGTTTATACCTGAAATTCGTAAACTAAAGTACTGCCGAATTCTAAGTACGTTATTTCCCTACTGAATGAGAGAACATATGTCAAGAACATAAACGATGTAATTTTACTATATTAGCAGTCGATCATAAATCTGACATTAAATCCTTCGAACCACGTAGGTTCTCAGACATAAGTGCACATTCACATATTGACGTTCACACACTCGCATAATTATGTACTTACTTGTGTACTTAAAGTACAGTTGTTCCTACTGATATCATAAATGCTTTTTCAGTCGTATGAAGAATAATCCTCTTCTGTCCATAAAATTCAATTTCAACAATCAATATTTACAAGTAACTGATCAATATGTAAAGAAACAACTGAACATTAATAATATATAAACTAGAATGTTATCATCAGTGTTTATAGAAATTGTGTAAGTTGGTCTACATGACGTCATATAACAGACCATCTCCCACAAGCAGCACTTAACAATTCTATTTTTTTCTTTTTTACTTTTACTGGTAACGATTCAATATCAGAATCTCTGCAAATCTTCCCACCTTCTCTGGAAAGAAATTATGTGAGCGCAAATCGTTCCAGGTTTGATCCTTGGTGGGGATGCAAGTGGTTCGTAGTCCGCTTAAACCTGTAAGGCCGACCCTCCCACTCTTAACCATTGAAAGCAACTGGAAACCACCATAAGTTCACCCTGTTCAGGGACCTTCGGTTTCTAGACTAATTTTCAAGGAGAGCACCACAAATCACCACCACTTTATAAACATTAAACATATGGACATTTTTAAACAAGTGAATACCTAAAACATCAATTATCCGTGTAAAGCGAAAGCATGTTCAAAATTTTACATGTATTTGTCTCTTACAAGCTTACTTTTTATGGGGCAGCAGTTAAAGAGTATATGTTTTAACTGTATCTCCACAGAGCAGAATATTTGCAGCACTTAAACGATAAACTGTAATAATTACTACCAATCTGCTTACTACCAACATGTTACAAAAGTATTATGTAATATACTGCAAAATTGTATAAGCGTTTACGTAGATGAAATAATTGGAGATCACCAATGTGGATTTAGAAGAAATAGATCCACGTTGGACGAGGTTTTCCCCTGGAGACAAATCTTAAAAAGTGGGAATACAATGGAACTGTTCACTAGCTATTCATTGATTTTAAGCAAGCATAATTTAACTTACGTGGAAGGTATCCAGGTATACGTTTTGGAATTTAAAAAAAAAAACTCAACTAGTGAGGATGTGTCTCAGCGACCCCATACGCAGAGTACGAATAGATACTATATCCACAGTGCGGTAGCAGCAGAGTACGAAACTATATATCAGGTAGTTTCGAGATTCGGAACGATTTGAAACAAGGTGATGCCTTATAACCACTTGCTTACGGAACTCGCAAGTTCATCGCCATAGTAACAAACGTTCGCCATTGGATTCTATCCTGGGCAATACCCAAGATAGTTTTCATTACGAACGCCTACTTCTCGAAGATCTCTTCTAATACTGTCCTCCCAACGACGTCTCGGTCTTCCCAATGGTCTCCTTCCATCCGGCCTTCCAACCAGGAT
>JAGDQP010017706.1:0-30154 GCA_022664845.1 Lepisma saccharinum | reverse complement strand
GGTGGGGGCTAAAAAATTTCGGTGTTGACCCAGCATAGTGAGGACAATTGGGGAGCTACTGTGAATAAAAGACAGTGGCGATCACAGTGAGAGCTCTCCTCTCCCAACCCGTCTGGTCAGCGTGGGAGCAGTAGACCAACTCCTCCCTTCGGGGAGAGGTCTCATCCACTAGTGGATTGAATATGGCTGTGATTTATTATTATTATTATATATATATTGTAATGGGAACTGGATAGAGAGAGAGAGAGGGAGGGAGGGAGGGAAGCCATTTTCCAATATCACACTACATCATTCACATTAAGGTACTTCATAAACATCGCAAAAGAAATGGCTTCCAAATAAGCTTATTAGCTGCTAGTAAAACTTCATAATTATACCCTTGTCACTTGCATGAAAATGGTTTCAGCTTCTGCCAAACAAAAATGTTCCGATTTTCTATCTAATCTTGATCGAAACATCTTCTAGGGGGAGAAATTATCCCTGGAAGGGGCGAATAATAAATTTGTCAGGGTGAGAAACTTATTTGCCAGGTGAGGAAATTCCGGACATCCCCTCCCGCCCACTAATTGGCACACTGGTTACACTGGCTGTATCCGTATATTTTCACAGTATGAGGCGAGGCTTGGAACCCGGTGCATGACGTAGCAGTGATCTTATGTTTGTATAGTGAAACACGATGTACTAGTGAACGCAAACATATAGTTCTGCCCTTAGAAGTAGGTTATTTCCCGAGATTTTAAGCTAAAGATAATTGGTTTTTGTTGATTGTAATTATTGATAAAAATAGATATCTTCCTTGAATAATACCGTAATTAGAAATTAGAAATTGTATATACGGGATAAGAGCATGTTTCAGTAAGAATTCGTGGTTTTTCAGTTTACTGTAAAGTTGACGTCGAAGTTGTATTATCCCTAGGAACTTAACGTCTTCCTATAATTCAAAATATTTCTTCAGTTCCCTGGAGGTTTATCAGTATTTCACTACAAACTATACCCAATAACTTCAGTCCATATGTCCTTAGTTAATTCCATATGTTCGTCAGGGTGGAGATATAGGAATTATAACAATGTGGTAGTGAATGCATAAATAATCCCGTCATTTGCCTCGTAACGCTGCAGGAAAACCAAGCAGTAGTAAATTGGGATGAATGTGTGAGGGTTTAACTCCAATCCTGCTGATTACATTGACTATCTACAGCATAAAGCATTAAGTACTTGCTGTGCAAAAAAACCGACATATTGAAAAAATGAAAAAGGATGACTTTTTTTTATAAAAAAAAACTTCACAGAAAAACAAACAGTTTTTTTATACAACACTACTTACTACTAAAAAGCCTTGAATAACAATAGACTAACGTACAAACATCGTAGTTTAACTTCGTCTATGTCAGGCACAATAATTGCTGAACAGCCGTCGTATTGCTTAAGTTTCTTTCTAAAATTATGGCCACTTCAGGAAAATGCTTCCTTAAATTAATAGGGTGTACTTTCGGAGATTAATTTGGGGTGAAATTCATAAATCATAACATTCAGTTGTGCATGAACACACACTGCGTCACTACTTCTGCGTATAAGTACTGCTCACTTTTCTCGTTGCAGAGCCAAGAAGGGATTTAGGAACTTCCTTCAATATTTTAAACTTCTCTGATGTTTATGCATTTGTGAAGAATTATAATGTTTGTAAAGGATCATTAAGTGTTTAAAAATGTTATATTTGAACGTATACAAAGCATCAAATGTGAGGGTGCGTATTTTACTTACCAAGGGTCATGAACCGATGAATATAAAAAGTTGATCACATGTGTTAACATTATTATTATTTTTAATTTTTGACAAAGTGAAAAGGCAGGTGGGATCAATTTATCTTTGGCTAGAAAATGATTTAAAAAGAAAGACTGCCTTATCCTCATCTTTCTTTGATCGCAGGAGTCTACATGTCTGAGTAAGCAGAACGATATTAGCAGCCTAGTAATTTGGGTAGTGGCCAAGATAAGGGGGAAGTCCTCAATGAAGAAGGAATAAATTCTAAGAAAGACACTATGAACAATATTATATCTACTTCTTGGTGTTAACTTCGTGGTTTCCACTTTCTATTTTTGATGCCAAAACCAACATTTTTGTTTCCAGTAGAAAACAGGTGTATCACTGTTATTAGCAGAAGAGAATTCATAGATTAAATTAGAAGGGCGGTGAAAGAAAGACGAGAAAACATATAACTGAATGAGCACGAGTTTTAAAAAAACGAACACTTACCATTTCTGCGCCATTCTAACAGAAACAGAAGAAAGAAAGCCACGTTTCTAAATTACGTATGACGAAAACGAAGACAAAGTTTCATTTGGCATTTCCATAGCATTTATTATCAAAAAACAATACTGATTTTCTACATATTCTACTTATTAATCAGCCTACCTCCAGTATTTTTTCGTTGCACTAAATTGCAATGCCTAAAAATTCAAGCCTAGAAAGTTCAAACTTTCAGAGAAAAATGTTTATAACTATTTTAAGAGTTCTATCTGTTCCTAGTTTTTATTTCCGGTTTCGTTCATTGTTGAAAAAGTTTTGGATATTCACTACAACGATAAACTGATTTCAACAACGAACGGAAAAGGCGAAAATAAAATGTTGGTGCGGATAGAACTCTTGAAATGGTTATGAACTTTCATCTCTCAAAATCTTAATTGTTTGAGCATGAATTTGTAGGAGCAGCATTTCAATTTCGTGGAACGAGAAAAGTACGTTAGAGATACGGAGGTGATGCTGCCAATGTATATACAATATGTTTGTAAGATATACAAGACGTCTTCTGGTATATTAAGGAAAGTGATCAAGTCAAGGCTCTGTTGTCACTTTTAACTAAACGTCATTAACTTCACAGTAGAGCTTAGTCTTTTGATAAGCTTCGCGGAAATAATAATAAAAAAAAGTGGTGGATAGCAAATTTTACTAGTACGAATGTTGGTTTTACTATCACTCTAAAAGGATGAGACATCGCTCTCTCAATTTTGAAGAATAAATCACATTTACAAAGTATCGGAATCCCATCTCAAATATCACCTTTTCTATCCAAAGCGAAAAAGTTTTATTAGAAGCCACTCTTTTCGATTGATTCAGGATTTTTTTTAGAAAAACACTTTCTCATCGAAAAAAATTAATAGTAAAACTTTTTTAATACATTCTTTTCTTAATCAATTTGTACTAAAAAGTAAAAAAAAATTTTTTTGTATGACTAAAAAGAAAAGCATGGAGCACTCTCTCATATACAGTCACTTTAAAAAATATTCAATTGGCACGCCCCATGGTTTTCTTTATAGTCATGCAAAACCAAAATTATTTTTTACTTTTTAGTACGAATTGTTTAAGAAAAGAAGTTTCTTTATTATTATTTTTTTCGAGTTATTTCGCTGTTCGGATATTTTTTCTCAAGCTAGTATTTTGTGACCAAAATCCTAAAGTGTTCTGCAACCAGCCAAACCCTATGTCATTGCTGGTTAGTATTTATTTTAGGATAAAGAAGTCTGTATTAAAAAAAATATATTAAAATATGCTTTTAAAATATATAGAATTATATGAAAGTAACTAGAATATTGTATTATCACCCGACTTAAGTCGTTGTGCAAAATTTCATTATTGTATGACGTCGGAAAATGAGTTAAATTAACGTAGCAAGATTCGAAGACAAAACGAACCATTGTGAACTAAAGAAAAGAATGGAAAAATTAAAATTTCCGCTCTTTTTATTTATTTTGTAGGGATAATAGAAAATGTTTTCTTTATTTTGTGACTTTTAATTGGGAATGCGCTCTAGCATCTGATATTGCCTAATCATAAGGAATATTTTTTTCCGCTAACCATGCAAGATATGTTGTTTTGTTTGATAGTCTCCTGGCAAAGGAACATGAATTGAGAAAACATGATGTGACGAAAAAGAACTGTACAGATATTCTAGCGTTCTGACGTAATTTTTCATGTGGTATACTTGTTCATATGTTAACAATTAAATTTTTTATTCTTGTTTGTTAATCTGAAGCGGATGCAAAGAAAGGAAAGAAACAAAAACAGAAATAACTCAGAAATCTGTCACGTTTTTAGTACCGGTATGTTTAAATACAGAGGAAATCTAATGTGTGTGCGTGTGTCTGTGTGTAACCCATAGGCTCTAGCAGGTGCATCGCATTGGATGTCTAGCATCCCAGAAGGTATTAGTATTTTCATTGAAAAGTTCTCTCTCTCTCTCTCTCGCTCTCTGTAGGTAAGTCACAGTTGATGGGAAGGGAGAGGTAAGGGTAGTGAATTCTCTGGAGCTAAAAGATACCTTTGTTCTTAACTTTACTGTCCATCCGCTGAATCTTAAAAGATATGATTGGGGGAGGGGGTAGTAAAGAATTTTTGTCTCCTTAATCCTTCAGTTCATTTATTTCTTCGGTTTTTCTCTTTTATTTTTTTCTTATTATTTTTTTTTAGTAAGCTTTCTGTTCGTTACATTGTACCGTTTATCTTCGTCTCTGGCTGGAGGCTGTGGATGAATACTTGTTCCTGCCATCTGTTGCGAGGATTCTGACATATTGCGTGCCCTTCAGCTGTTTCTGTCTCTCTTTAGCTTACGTGGGGAGCGTGTAGGTAGAGGGAGCAACTATGTGTGCATGCTGACTGAACCATCTCTTCACTTGTTTCTCTCTCTCAGAGAGAGGAGTTTTATGTTGTCCAGAGCTGTGGTATCTACCTCTTTTATTGTTTTGTTTTTCTTCCTTCATATTTATTCATTTATATATTCTTTTCGTTGTTCACACACTGGGAGGCGAAGCACAGAAGCCCTTGTTCTATGAGCATTTTACAAGATTTTTTCCTCTTTTTTTAATATAATTTATTCCATTCTTTTGTTTTCTTACCCATTGTCTGTAGCTGATTTAGAAATTATGGAATTGCTGTAGACTTAACTATCACGAAGTACACCAGCCATTATTTCAAAGGTTAACGTAAAAAAGATTAACCAAGCACGTTGATCTGATGTATACACTAGTTCTCATTGAGTTAACATGTTTTTATAATTATTTCTCGATTATATTATTTTTAAATTAATTAAATTTTAACATTGATATTTCTGGAAAGACCTAGTTGGAACAATACTTTCCTACGCGTAGTAGGAAAGACAATAGGCCTAGTAGGAACTTTCTTTGTACTTTGATTTGTAGTACCTTTTGAAATGTTTCCCTTCTCCGGGATTGATCTGTACTAAGCAAATTAAGATTGCTTCTGTGTGGCTCAATTCGGTATCAGTACTATTATTATACTAATTATTTACCATTTGAAACACGGGCGGCTCGACGATCTCAAGAATCCTCAAACAATTCGCTTTCGTTCCTAACTGGAGGCTTCTGGATTTACCGTGAGAATAGTTGGAGAGTTATCCTACGTGGCGCCTCTCCAGTCATGGGAGCCAGAACAAAAGACAACACCCAACTAAAAAAAGCTGCTTAGCTTCTATGATAAACTAAAGTATCAGTTTATTCTACACACTGTTAAAATTTTTCGCCAGTTGTCAGGAAAGTTTCCAACAAAGCCAGGAATAGAACGTTACTAACAAAGAATCAGAAAAACTTCAATTTCCAAAAATATTCAAGCAAAGAATACTTAAACATTTTCTCTACTATCATGCAGGTTCACATTGCGACTATTATTGATATTGAGATTGTGAACTAGTAGAGGAAATTTTTAAGTATTCTTTGCTTGAATATTTATGGAAACTGAAGGGTTTCTGATTTTTGTTAGTAATGTTCCACTTTATTAGAAACTTTCCTGATTTTTTCCAGGCAATTCGTCATCAGTTGTTGGAACAACATTGCTAATGCGTTTATTGGTTTGCTTCAAAATAGCGATGGACAATTGATAACTTATTTTGTTACACGAATTATTTTGATGGAAATCTACAACTTGATGTTTGAAGAATATCCTTTTAAATCAATCTTGCATAATTTTTCAGGTTGCCTCCGTAACACTTGTCTCAAACAGAAATCAACAAAAGATGCTGACATAAAATATAGGTACAATATTACTTGATAAGTGTGTTTCATGAAAAAAAAAAAAAAAAAACTTCGTAACTTCAGGTGTCCTGACTATTTCGGTATGCTGAACTCGAATATGATATTAAAAAATTGCACCACGAAACAAAAATTTTGTCAAAAATTGCATCCATGTATGTGAGTCAAAAGTCGCGGTACAGCTTTGCAGTTCACAAACCGTCAAGAAAATGAAGCATCATGGTACACAAATGTGGAATGGTGGGAAAATTATACATTTACAGTAGGAGTACATGATCAACGTGGTTACCATCTTGAAATCCGCCATATTGGTTGGAGGTCATTTTTTAAAAATTGCGAGTGGGTCGTGTGATATATCAAACAACACGAGAATGTTCCCGGAAAGTAATTCCTGATATTAAATTTGACCTACCTGTTACAGTGTCACAGTTATCTTTACTGAAAACGCATTTCATTTATGCAGCAGTGCATTAACTCCGATACAGTAACATTTAGGTTAAGTCTGACACATGGAATGACTTTCTGGGAACATTCTCGTTTTGATCGATCCACACGATCCACTTGCCATTTAAAATATTATCTCCATCCAATATGTGGGCAGTTGTTTGTACTCAGAACACCTGAAGATGTTTTAAAATTGTGAGTTTCATTGATTACATATCTATTTATTATCAGAATATAAGAGGGCTTAATACAAAAATCAAGGATTTCTACATGAATAATTTACGTAGATATGTTATTATAGTACTACGTGATGGAATATATAGCCATGAGTTGTTTGATTGTAGTTTAATGTGTATCGTAGAGATAGCTTTGGTACCACAGGAGGAGATGTACAGTATTGATTGCTATTAAGAAAGATTTTGTTTCAAACTTAGTTCGTTTACCCGGTAATAATGAGACTCTATGCATTAAAATACTTCTTCAAAATACTGTATATTATCTGGTTGCTGTCTATTTTACTCCTTCGTCTAACTTGAACAACTATTTATAACTTTATAGTTTATTTGAAACTTTAGAGGATTTCCACATAATAAATACAATAATTGTCGGATATATTAATTTGTCTTTAATTAGTGATTCTTCTTATTATCTTAGTATTGATTGGTGGGCCATATTATAGAACTTTGTGTAATTTCTTACATCATTATAATTTACAATCAATAAATGATATCAGGAATGAAAATAACAACACTCTCGACTTGATTTTGGCAAATATAAAGAATAATATTGAAATTCATAAAGACGATTATCCTCTTGCTAAGTCAGACATTCATCACCCTGTATTAAATCTAAATCTAAAAGTAAAGAGCCTGGTCACATTATGTTAGAAGTGACTATGTTTTGAAATATATCTTTAAAGAACTGATTTCTTAAAGATGTATACGATGTTTCGTGACGCATATTACAGTGCGTTGGGTGCTTTTAGTTAAATCATGCAACTGACTACTTCTATCAGTTTGTAGATTTCGTATTCAAGAAAAATGATCCTCAAGTAAAATCGTATATAAGAAAAGGTACCCATGTTAATTTGCTAATGAAATAATAAGGACTATAAAGCTTAAATATTCTTACAGGAAAAGAATGAAGAATTCTGAGTACAATACGTTAATATTTTGTGAGATTCGAAAGAAATTAAAGAGTAGGTACCGTATAATAAGAAAAGCTTATAATAATTATATTACAGGAATTGAAAAAAATATTAAATATGATTCTCGATCTCTGAATTTAATACAAAATAAGAAAGATAAAATAAAAAAGTAGTGACAGCATAATGAAATATAATAAAATATTAGATACGGGTTCTGATATTGCCAACGGATTTGCAACATTTTGTAAATCTGCCAATTAAAGCCAAATAGTCGCGGTTACTGAAGATGCTGACATTAAGAATATGAATACGTTGCCTTTAAATGAAGTTATCATTTAAAGAATATAGGGATGCGATTAAAAAATTTAAACCGAAAAAATCTAGAGGACCTGAAGAGATAGCTCCATATTATACTGAAGGCATGTTCTGAAGTTCTCACAGAATCATTGTGTACTATTATAATTTAATAATAAGAATTAAAACTTTTCCTAATATATGGAAGACAACACGAGTCTCTCCAATGTTTAAACCTGGTGATAATGAAAATTATAGACCAGTGATAATTCTATGTGCAACTGCTAAGGTATTTGAACATTTATACAATCGTATACTGAATCATGTTAAAGTTAGGTTACTGAAAATCAACATGTTTTTCTCGTTCTAGGTCCACAATGACTAACTTGGTAAATTATGTCCAAGAAATATATTCAGTATTATAGATCGATAGTGCACACAATATATTTTGATTTTTCCAAGGCTTTCGACAAGGTTAATCATGCTCTATTGTTGACAAAGTTATCAAAATTTGGTCTATGATCTACTTTTGTAGCCCTCCTTAATTAATATCTTACTCGTCGTAAGCAGTAAGTGGTGTACAAAGAATTTAAATCATTTGAATGTGTAAATAACTCAGGAGTACCTCAGGGATCTAATTTAGGTCCATTGTTGTTATTGTTGTATGTTAACGATCTACCAAATATAATTAAATTTGCAAATTGTTTAATGTATGCAGATGACATAAAGATATATGCTGAAGTCCAAGCTGTTGATGATTGTCAATTCCTCCAGACTGATATTGATGCTTTGTGTAATTTGGCTAAAGAAAAAATCTTCAGTTGAACAGCAAAAAGCGTTGTTATATGATTGTCCCCAAAACAGAATGCAACTTTCTGACAAATTATAGAATTGGAAATACACTAATTAACAAGGTAGAAATAATTAAGGATTTATGTGTTATTATTAATGAACGCTCAACTTTTAACGACCATATTCAGTACGTAATCAATAGTGCCTTCAGGAATTTGAGTTTTCTACACAGAAATGCAATTTATCTGAATATCGATTCACTTAGAATCCTTTTTAATAGAATGGTAAGAAGTAAACTAGAGTATGGTTCAACATATGGTCAACCTCGCATAAATGTGTGAAAAAAGTGGAGTCGATTCAGAAACGTTTTTTACGTTTTTTGTATTTTGAAAAGTATAAAGGATATACAATTGAAAATAGAATCTCATATAATAACTTACTAACAGAGTCCAATATACTAGCTTTTATAACAAGGCGAGCACATGTTTTTATACAAAATAGTAAGATTTGATAACAGTGATTTCTTGAGTTTGATGTTTTAATATCAAAAGAGCAAAATATTTTTTTTCTTACAGAAAGTCAAGCACAAAGCAATATAAAAATTCATCGTTACTTAGAGTGTGTTCCGAGTGCAATAATTTGTGGAACTGTTCTAGTATAGATTTTGCACTATCTTTCTCAGTTTTCGAACATATTTTGAGATCATTTTTTTTTCAGATTTAATTTTTAATTCAATGTGGAACTTTCAAGAACATTCTATATATTGGGTGATTTGTCCCAAATATTTAGTTACTTGTAAATGAGTAAATTTATGTATATTGTATGTAATATGTGAATATGTGTATGTGTGTATATGTACGTATGTATGTGTGAATGTATACGGTGTATGTATGTGTCTATGTGTGACTTATGTGTGTCTATGCATGTATGTGTGTATTGTTTGACACACAAGTGACGTAATATTTATGAAATTTATTTATGATTTATCTGAAGCATGAATGTTCAAGTCTCTTTTGTATGAATTATTCTTAAATATTTAAGTTTATAGATGTATTAGTTCAGAGATTCAGTCTTATATTTCTGTGTGTTTTTCTATCGTATATTATAAATGTAACAGATATGATATTAGTGTAAACCTTCACTAAGTGGAGAATGCATTCTCTGTAGAAGGTGAATTCTCCTCAACACACAACAATGCTTCAGTTCCTTATTGGTTTGTGAGAAAAAAAGCTGTACTGAACGTTCTTTCATATATCAAGCCGCAAATTTTCTGTGAAGAGAACTCCGGCACCGTAACAGGTAGGTCAAATCTAACACCTGGAATGACTTTCTGGAAACATTCTAGTTGTTTGATATGTCACACAACCCACTTACCATTTGAAAAATTGACCTCTATCCAATACTTTGGATTTAATAATGGCGACCACTTTGATCATCTACTCCAAAATGTAACCCTTTCCCACCGTTTCACATTTGTGTACTACGATGCTTCATTTCGTAGACAGTTTGAGAACTACAAGTTTGTGCTGCGACTTTCGACTCACTCTGTAGTTACAGTAGTATCAGTACAGGTTATAGCAAAATGGTGGCAACAAACGGTAGTCATTTTTCTTTAACTTGGCGCTCTAAAAACAATATATTTCAGATTAATTTCCATAAAAGCTTTTTTGATCCTTTGTTTTGTCAACCAGTGAGGCAGGTTCAATAAATAAGGTAACATATTTATTTTTGAACATACCTTTATGAGATGAAATTTGGAACTACAGCCAAACATATATGGAAGCGAACACTATGTTTTCCACATAATTACCAAATTTGTACAAATACTAGTTTCACAGTGTAAGTAATACAACCAGCTTCGGAAAAGAATGGGGTTTCAAGATTGGCTTTTTCGATGTTTCTGTAAGCTTTTGTTTAAAGAATTGCAGCTCTGCGTCTAATTGTGAGAGAGTGAATGGATGTTTTTTAGAATCAGACTTGACTACAGAATAAATTAATATAAATGCAATATGCGTAACTAATATATGTGGGAAAATTTGGAAATAAAATGGAGCTTTCTCGTAGTATAAAAATTGTTCGTATGTGGATCCTGCACTGTTAAGATCTTTTTTGTGCAAAGTTATTAGATGATTCTACAAAACGGAGTAATTTAAGAAATGTCTTTTGATTAATTATCACAGCGTAGTATCATTATACATAAAGCGCTTATGTGTCTCTGTGTGTGTGTTCACAAGCATAAGAGAAACTAAAAGCCTTCACAAACTATACCATGTTGTTGTGGGTGGTGGAATAAGTTCTGCATCAAGCTCTGAAGTATACGCTGCTGGTCTTTGAGTTAAGATGTTTTTATAATAATTTCTCCATTGCATACCATTAAATCCTTATCGATCCAAGAACAATTTCTAAGCATTGGGGTTTCATTTCTTTCGTTATTTCAAAACAAAATGGGTGTTTTCAGGCTATTGCACTAATGTTACATAGCCTACTTTAATCTTTCACAATAATACATTTATGGCAAAACTGACTTCAGAAAAGAATTTTACGTAAAATTCTGGCTCGGAATTACATTTTATACGACGCCCTTCCTATTTAACAAAATCGATTAAGATTCAATATGGCAGACTTCAAGATGGCGGCCATAAAGAACATATCGTCACCTTGGAACCAGAATGTTCTACTTTCGAGGAAAAGCAGTTTTAAATTTTGAAGTTCCATTTAAAGTCTGTATAAATTCATTTCATTTATAACATTTCTAGCCACTTGGAGGTTTTGTGAAATACTATTTTTGGGGTTGATGCCCTTCAGTACAAGATCTTTAACTCTATTTTTGCCAAAACGTGGACATAATACCTTCTGGTTCCAAGGTGAAGATATCCTCCAAAAGGTAGCGCCTTTCACCCAATACGCATTACAGTGTATTTACTTTCCATTTCTTTCAGCAATTTAAAAGTACATATAAAGACAATTCCACACACTTTGACCACTCTCCACAGACAAGACAAGAATCTGACTTTTATATCATCGATACCCCCCACAGCTATTGTGCTCGATTGGTAAAAATTTGCATGCTAATATAAGGTGAGTGTACCGATTATGGCCCGGGTCCCCAATACGGCCCACCCCCAGATCCTGCAGCTTTTCGTTGGTGTCACTGTAAAAGAGAAAGCATTGTTGCGAGATTCATTTGTTTGCTAGTGGCGTGAGCGGCAGCATCTCCAGTTGAAGTGGCATATTGAGCAAGAAAATTTGTTGCTGTTATTTTAGCAAGATAAGTAATGTTTCGTTTCAGTACCTATTGTTGAAAACCTAATCAGTATAATGCGTGGATACTGCAGGTATGTGAGCATATCTGAACATAAAATGTGTGTGTGACGCAATGAATTGCATTGCGTGACTAGCAGGCCCCAGAAGAAGTAAAGGGGTCAATAGTGTGCAATATGGTCCACTGTGGCACGCAGGCAAGATGAGCCATACTGGGCAAAATGCAGTCATAACTGTTTAAAATGAAAGAATTGTGTATTTGAAATGTTTCTACAGAACACCCATCATCATAATGTGTAGTAATTAAAGCGACGATAATACCAGCTAATAAGGAAGTTGTCAATTCCAATACAAAGAATAGGAAGATTAAAACCAAAACAAAGCAATTGTCATCGCGTTTAAAACGACCAGAATTTTAGCAATTGCTTCTAATAGTCCTGAAGAACCGACAATGAGTTGTTTGAACTCTTGTGACTCTTGGTTTTGTTACCTTTGTCAGGCAGACAAGGTTGCAGACATGCATTTTTGCGTGTCGGAGCGCAAATATGTTCATGAAGAGTGTGCTGGAATCACCGCTAAAGATCACAGAACATTTCGTTGTCCCTCATGTGAGACGTGACGTTCTAAACTTCTTCGTTTGTGTTACACGTCTTCTTATTTACTCATATTTTCTCTTCTTGAATATTCACTTGTTTTTTTACCAATTTTGGCATTTTGTATTAATACAATATTCTTGGTTTTGTAATGTCATATAAATTATGTATACTTGTAATGTATATCTCTCAGTATGTAGCATGTATGAGTAATACAGAAAGATTACACATCACTTTTGCAATACGCTCTTGTTTTCTAAAGGTGGCCATATTGGTAACACCATGTTCCCAATATGGCCTACTGGCAACATTTTAGTTTTCGATTTATTACATTTTTATACGTCATTTCTAGGAAGCAAATTTATTTTTTTATTTGTCCAAATAGTCTTCCTATTTGATGGTTTAGTCCATTCGTACGAATAAATAGTCTTTATCAGTGAAAAAATCAACAAAGCTTAGGTGGGCCATATTCGGGGCCCCTACCTTACTTTGACATTGTAATCATGAGGAAAGAAAATTGTATATAATTCTTTTCTGCCACAACAGTTTGTTTGCTTCTCAGTAGGATTATTCTAGATTTAAAAACAAAAACAAAAACAAAAAACAAAAAAGAACAACATTTATTTTGATTATTTTGTAAATATTTAATACTGACATACAGACGAAGTAATTTTTAAAGTTTTGGGTTATAAAATGAAGTTCTATTGTTTTAGTAATGTCGAAGACGATGTAGATACTTTTTTTAAAATATTATGAGAGTGGAAGATCGGTTTTGTTGTTCGAAAGTTGAATAACTCTCTTGTTTTCAATAAACAAACAAAGAATTATCCAATGGAAATATGAACAATACTGTGATACATGAGGAATTCAGTAATGGCTACCATGCGGAACACTCAAGGAATGGGGGAGGCAGCCAGACTGTTACAGTTTGAGTGTACAGACTGTTCATGATGATGAAAAAAAAAAAATGATTATGATAAATCAATGGATGTTGAAGACACTCGGTTGGGTTGAGTCTTACATTGATAATCCAATAACATTTTATAGGTTTTAATATGAAAGATTTTGTCATTAGCATTATTTATTTGTAAGAGGTGTTCATTAATTGAATTTGTTGTTAAGACAAAAAAGAACAAAATAAAAGATTCTGACAACTAATAATGAATTTAGGTGTCCCCCCTCCCACGTCCTACAGTAAGATTTGTAGTCACTGAAATATTAATATATTTATAAATTCCTTTAACTTGTACCTCATAGAGACAATATGCAGGATATATAGTCTACTCATATAGCAAGAACAATTTTTTTTGTATATCGTGTACGGTGTCATGTTGAATCAGAAGAAAATTAACAAATAATGAAAGCCATAATGAATTAGAATTTACACATGAAACTATAGATGGTAAAACGTGTCCTGAATTCAGATCCAGCTTTTGGTATACTCAATATTGGACAGTGGATGACAAATGCCCTAAAAAACTGCTATACTTTTAAACATATAGGACATTTACAAGCTATTCTCGTCGCTTTGAAAAATGCCGCTTGTTATTATTATTAATACTGGAGATATTTTTTTTCTCTCGGGGTTGACTCTCATAAATGATTTATCTCCACCAGAAGAATGGAACAGGAATAAGTTTCTTGTTCTTCTGAACGTGGTACAAGTTCGTTATATTGCGCTCCAATTCACGCATGTTGTTGAAAACAGCGTAAAGTTTTCTCCCATTGTCCAAGTTGCTGCTGGACGTCTGTTGTTGGTAAGGTTTTAAGATTATTTTTTTTTTGTTCGGTCGAATAAATATAAAACGGTTTTCAACCAACGCTCCGTGGTAAAGAGGCTTGTGGAGAATGACTTGATAATCTGCAGCTTCATCACTTCTCTCTCCATTATAGAGATTTTTTTATTATATATATAATATTTTCTTCTTCATCCTTCATAATCTCACTCTGGTGAGGTCCCTCTTGGGAGGTCTCTCCTCTCCCATAACCACTACAACCATCACCACGACCACAAGCAAAGTGTTTTTGTCACGTGACTTATTTTTCCTTTCAAGGTCGAGCCAATCGCCACCTCCTTGTTGAAGTTCGGTGACAAACAACGTGTTTTTTAAAAAAAAAATCTCATAAAAAATAATGGAAGAGGTCCTAAAAAGACAATGACCTCATCTTACTAACCACCAAACACAACCGAAATAAAGTAGGCCTATCTGCATACAGGGAATCTCCATTAGAAAATATGGTTACCTAGTTTTACTTGAAATCGAGAGTGCAACATGGCCTACATTTTTAACCAAAAGAAAACGAATATAACTTGCATATAGAATTAACTAGGGATCTACAAGAATTTTTAACTGCATTTTTATAGTTGTCAAGGGTCGAGAATAAGGAAAACCACTTAAAAGAAGAAAACGAAAACCAGAAACCGGTTACATGAAAAGTTAAGAGCCCAAGAGATTGATTGTTCGATTTTTCTTTAAATTCAAAATTCGGTTTCGGTGTTTCTTTTTACCACCCTATCTTTTGTTTTCAAAATACTATTTTTTTAAATTCTTTTTTTACTTTCAAAATCCGGGTTTCCGTTACTTTACAATATCTAGTTTCTAGTTTTCCCTTTCAAAACCCGGTTTTGGTGTTTTCTTTTTAAAATTTACTTTTAGTTCAAAACTCGGGGTTCTGTTTCCCTTTTAAAACTTACTTTTAACTTTTCCTCTGAACCTAGTTACTTTCTTCAAAACCCGGAGCTCGGCTCCTTTCAAAACCATGTAAATAGTTTCCGCTTAAAAATCCATTTTCGGATTTTCTTCCAGAAATTGCACAATAAACAGGAAAGTTTATATTTTAGTTGAAAATTAAACAAAGGTCCCAATACAAACTAATTAGATTTTCAAATGGAGTTTGATCAAAATCCGAAGTTTGATAACAGTCCATAAGTAAAGAAACGTAAAAAACGAGCGATTTGCTGCCCATCTCAGATAGACATTAGGGAGATCATTTCTTGAAGGGGAGACGAACAGAAATTAATATTTTGCAACGCGGAGTGTTTCTGAGGAGATAATCGACATTATGTTAGTCTATGCATGACTAAAAAAAGCATTATTTTTATCGAGTTATTTCGGTGTTCGGATCTCAAGCTAATGTTCTGTGACCCAAAACCTAAAGTGTTCTGCAACCAGTCAAACCCAACAGCTTTGCAGGCTAGTGTTTATTTTAGGATAAAGAAGTATATATAAAGTATGTATAAATATAAATATATAAATAGTTTTAAAATATATAAGTATATAGAAATATATGAAAGTAATAACGCTGGTATAGTGGTTAGCGTTGCTGACTACTGACTGAGGGGTCCCGGGTTCGATTCCCGGCGCTGCCAAGAATATTTTTCCAAGGCGTGTGGGTCTGTAACGGTGCCCACCCAGCATCGTGATGTCATTGGGGAGCTGCTATGAATAAAAGATAGTGGTGATCACAGTGAAAGCTTAGGCTCTCCTCTCTCAACCCGTCTGGTCAACGTGGGAGCAGTAGATCAATTTCCCTCTCCGGGGAGAGGCCTCTTCCACTAGTGGATCGAGTATTCTGTGATTTATTATTATTTTATTATATGAAAACAACAATGAAATATTGTATTGTCATGCGATTTATGCCACTGTGCACAATTTCATCATTGTATGACGTCGGGAAATGAGTTAAATTAACGATGCAAGATTTGAGGACACCAAGAGCCATTGTGAATTAAAGAAAAGAATGTATAAACTGAGAAAGGATATATTATTAAAGAGTGAAAAGTATGTGACTGGACTCGAACCCGGGACCTTTGGGTTACCGTCCCAAAGCGCTACCACTGCAGTCACATACTTTTCACTCTTTAATATTAATTGTATCTGTACCTACAGAGGCTTCATGTACAGAAAAAATCGAAAGTTGCCTCCATTTCAACTTTGAGAAAGGATAGTTGGAATTTGAGAATAGTGCGCGTGCACAAATCAACACGTGATGCTACCTGCAACGAAAGCATTCCCATTTACCTTTATTGTAGATGGATTACCTAACTTCGTCACTAATTTCGGCTACCAAGGGTTTTGTTATAACAGAACAACTATAGAAAACGCATTAAAGTTGTCACTGATTTCTAGATCAATTAAGAAATGTGCACATTTTAAGTCTTGGTGAAAATTATCTACACCTTTATAATTTTAAGTCATTTGAGTTTCTGTAAGAGGATTACAACTATATATCCTGTAGAAGATTAAAATGTCTGCACTTAGACTTGAGTAAAAGCTTTGGGAGCTTTAATTTTAAATTAGGTAAGAAATACGAATACTATAAACTATTTAGAAATTTATTACAAAGAGACAATAAAAATGATCAAGGGCCTATATTTTATTTTATCGTTTAAGAAAGTCAAAAGACTGAAGCCTAAGACATTTTGATTTTTCTAGCCCTTTTGTACGTGTGTGGAAGTATAATAGTTCCTTTACTATTTCATTTGTATGTAAAATGTACACACGGAAAGAACGTAATCCATGAAGATTTCAAGCAAATAATTACATAGAATTTCGAAGAATTCGTACTCAAAAATGTTTGAGGGACGTAATTCATACACTACCATACTTGGAAACTCTTAAGAGGAACATAATGTTCTGGAGAAAACTAGACACGAACAGAGCAGAATTAAGGGGGGTCTAAAGGGACTGCAGCGCAGGACCCACTCGTTCAGGAGTCCTATCAAAGGCAAATCGGTTAGTTTTATTAGTACATGGGATAGGTAACCTTGGAGTCAATAGCCCAGGGCCCCTAAATAGGGTAATTCAGCACTGGACACGAAATTAATACATGACATTTATTGTTAGAGTCCCCGGTGGATGGGTGGTATGGCATGGGTCCCGGGTTTGATCCCAATAAGGACACAAGTGGTTCATAGCCCACTTTAAACTATAGGTCCCGTTCGTATGACTCATTTTCATCTGATGGAAGGGAATGAGAAACCATCATCGATTTATCCTGCCAACAGACCTTCGGTTCATAGACGTGCCTCCGAGCAGAACACCCATCATCATTTATTATTAAAGTAGAATAAATAAAAAGAGATCTCAATGAACTCTGCTAATCAAAAGAAAAATATGATTGATTGAAAGGTTATTAACGTCGTAAACGAGGAAATGAGCTTCTAAGGACATGACCTATATTTTTTGGTGACGTGCACTCCAAACCACTCCGCTCAAAAGACTCCGGCGGGAGGTGCACCCGTGCCGTGACCACGCGCTGAGAAATTGAGTGCGCTAATCTTATGCCCACTCCGAGGTCGGGAAAAATATGAGATTATGTTTTTATGCGATAGAACAGTCATGCAAATTTCGACAACAATGAAAAAGAGACTTTCAGGTTTTCTAAACCTTGTATCATTTAATACTAACCTCATGCAATTAAATATGATTTTCATCTCTATTTATCCAATTTATGACCAGCTATTGAGTTAAGGGATATGTGCTGCAATCGCTTGGTACTTTCCTAGAGTGATAGCCATGAAAGTTTCATATCTGAATTATCGTAGTATATAGAGACTACTAATTTAATTATTTCAGCAACTTTGCTTTTGTATAATGATCTTGATGATTGGTTATCTCCTCAGAGGATGCTGGCTATGACACCAAGGCCCCTGGGCAACAAAGTGAACTAACTGCGGTTTACCACCGTCTTCTATTGGACAGACGTAACAGCATAAGAACGGAACCTACAGTTTAAGGGAGTTCTAAACACTATGGTCAATGGGTTCCTATAGAACTCGAACCCTAGACCTCTTTACTACAAAGCAACAAGCGAGTTCACTCACCCCGAGGAAATTCTTTTCAAGTAGTCAGAAAATTTGAGAGAATTTCCACTGAACATACAATCGCTTCTGACCGCAAAACATTATGATTTTACCCTGGAAATCATGCTCTACAAAGAGTAGAAAGGTTTTATGACGATGTGACTTGAAAAAAGGGGAGCAATCTACCGCAGACAGAAGGTCTTGTCGCTTCAAACAACTTGAAGCCTTCCTGTCAGGCAGATATTTATGAGCTGGCACGATCAAAAGATCCAATACAAGAGAAAAGGAGAAAGACATTTGGATGAACTATGAAAAGTCAGATGTTCCAGTGGTTTTGGAGAAGTGACTTGTGCAAACACTTGGAACAGTAGAAGCCAAGATGCCTCCTGCATTTATTCCTAGAACTCATTGGCTTCTTACGAACAATATTCTGAAGGATAGGCAAGAATGAAGAAAGAAGTGAAACTTTCCTGTTATTGACGCCAGAAGAAGTCAAACGATTTTGGTACGTGTTCTCGCATTAAGGTAGACATTTCTGAGAATCTATTGTTATTACTGGAACATAATCCTTGGTTCCTTAGCTTTCGGCACGAGTTTCTCCAAATTTATACTGTTGAAGCAAGCAGGAACAAGTCAAGCTTCCTATTTTCCGTAAAGTTGTTCTTTCTCCATTGTGATATACTATACTCTGGAGTTCCTTATTTCTCCTCTATTCTTTATCCCATACTTTTCTCCTTACGAAAAGGCGCGCAGGTGTGGGAAAAAATTAAACTCGAAGGTTCTGAATAGCACAACAGTAAAACTAAATCTAAAATACTACAGGAAACATATTGCACTGTAAAGTTAGGAGATTGTCGGAAGTCACGAATCAATGAAACATGAGATTACCTCTCTGTTACTGCACCATTCGCGTTAGTTCCTGCAGATTAGTATTTATTTTTATCACTTTTGTTCTCCGTTTGTTTTATTCCCTTTCCTATTGTTCCAGATGCTAGTGTTATCCCTGTAGTTCGTACTCATTTCAATCATAACAAAGTTTAGGTCGCGATGAATTGAACATATTTAAATTGTATTTATTATATTTTAGCATCTTTGGCTCAGGCAAGAGGGTAGGGGAGAGGTAGTAGGAAGAAAATGTGTCAGGGGCTAATGGAAAGGTATCATATCGGTATTAACCTGGTATCACTGACGAAAGTGTCTGGGAAAACTTTAGTCAGCGTATGCGCCCTGGATTCTAACCCGGGACTTTCCGAATGTGAAGACAACGCTGAACCAACGGCTACGGCCGCCGCACTTAATCTTTGCAGTGTAAAATCTAACAGCAAAAATCAACGAATTATCATCTCAATCATAATTATCTTTGGATTAATTGCTTGCAAATTTAGCAAAAAGTCTCCATTTTTCTCTGTCCTGTACGAATTTTCTTCCAAAGCTATAAGCTATCATCCATCTTTTTCTTCCCTCTCGTTTGCTTTCAGCCAATCCTTAAATTGCAGAAAAGAACAATTCTTAAAACTAGACAATGTTATACACAGACGTGCCAACCCTAAATTAAAAAGAAAAATAGAAGAGCAACCCTAAATTGTTAATCAGTAAACCTGGGTCCGATTTCCAATTAAGCTGAGCCCTTTTTTCGTATGGCACTTACCACTAACGGAAAACACAATTGGAGAGATTTTTCTTGAAATAAAATGGAGAAATGCGAGATGCTAAATCATTGGACAGTTAAAAAACTAAACCAAGTGTGTGTGAATAAATATAAATACACGTAATTTCTTGTTTTCTTTCTCTCTTTTACTTTCATTGTTTTCTCGTTTCGGGTTTTTGTCTGTTCTTACGCTTTTCTTTTTCATTCTCTCTCTTTTTCTGTGTATGTGCATGTTTCCCATTTTCAAAAATGTTAATAACATATACCGTCAGCAAGTGTTTTGATTGTTAGAAATTTATATTGGTGTAGGAAAAAATAATGCAGACATGCTCGAAATATATATCTAGTTCGGGAAATTGGTAGACATTAATTTGGTCCATTTTCAATGTAGTTAACAGATTGGATGTCCTATATTTTATATATATATCTTAATTAACTTAATTCACACTCTGTAAGCAATATCAAAACTAATATATTGTGTTTCCTGCACGTTTGGAATGTGAAACGTATGAGTTTAACGGTGTTCCTACCCAATGTGACAATTTTAATATTATAAGTTTTCTCAAAATTGAATTGACGCCCTATGCATTTTCAGTCTATTTACTTTTATAATCACTTAACATTAAAGCTGGAAAGATAGATATGAGTCCGTATGACTAACTAGATTGGTTAAGGTGAACTCTGAACTACTATGTTCAATGATCCCCTCCCCGGATTTTAGCAAAGGGCCGTACGCCCACGAGGAATGCCAATACTGGATGCTATACTGTGTCTCAGAACCATCGCGTTCCAGGCATATTAACGAACTTTTAAGCCGGCAACCAGTCGATCACATTTGGATGAAAATTTCAAAGCAAGTATAGTATAATTAACGAGTCCTGAAGCTTGACCTCATTCTTTCCTTTCCGCCATCCAATGAAAGTTGGGGATGTGTTCGGCTGCGACTAACGGAGTCATCCGAACCAGATCACGTGAAACTACATGATAGTAACCCTGCGCTACGCTTGGTTAAACCTCAAGCTTCAGGACCTAGACTCAGCTCCTAGGACTCGCTAATTCCACTATAGTTAGTTTCGAACCCATCAGCTGTATGCTTAAAATGTTTGCACAAAATACTATGAGTTACTGTTATCTCACTGTTCGATTTCCAGGACTATATGAATTTGATTTAAACCACTTTATTTCCTTTGTTATGTTCTCCTCCGTCAAATTTCTACTTTCTTGATCTCTCTCTCTCTTTCTCTCTCTCTCTCTCTCTCTCTGTGTGTGTGTGTGTATGTGTAATTTCCTCAACCTTTTTTCTCTAGTCAATTTTACTTTACCACTTCTTGTCGCACTGATATCCGTCACTTTGTTTCTGTTTGTGTTTAAATTTCTCCCTACATCATCTGTTTCATCCGATTTTTCTGTCACTAAGTCTTTGATAAAGTAATGCATATTTAGAAAAAAAATAATTGAAAACATTAATTCCTGATTTTTGTTGAATGGGAGAGGCGGAAGAAAGGAAAGAGGGCTCTCTTTACAATATATCATTACAATAAGAAGATGCAATTTGGGTGGCCTAACTACATGGTATTCAGTGTCGCAATTTTTTGTCGTAACAAAATTCTATGTACTATCGTTTAACATGGAACATAGACTTTTGTTCGCGCATACGTCTCAATTACACTTTATTTAAACGTTTAATCTTTGATTCAACTGTCATTCAACGGTGTTATCAACGAGTGCTACTGCGTAAGTATCATTTTCAATATTTCCAGGCGATTCAAAGAGTGTGTAGATTGTTATTGAGTGACAGATAGACTAATTTCTTGAAAGAGATTTTACAAAACTAGACATTTGATGCGCCCAATATATAAATATATTGGGCAAATCAACCTAATATATAAATATGATGGACCCAATATATAAATATTAAAATGTGATCCAAGAATGAAAAGAAACTATCTTTCTTGATTGATTAAACAGAAAGCTATTTTATACAAAATTTGAGAACGTTATTATAATATTACTTCTCTAAAAGTTAAAGTATTCTGGTCTAAGAATTTATTCGTTTCAAGTATTGTATGTACTCATATTACAGCAAAATTAAAGTACAAAGGCAGACTCAACGAAAAGATTGACAATTAAGTAATCAGGTAATGACTATTGCCAATAATATAAGTATAGTACACTGAAGTGCCAAAAGTCATGGGATAGCGGGAGGGAACTAGTTGATGGTGCGGCAACATCGTGACAACCTGGTCTAACGGCGCGAAGCAGTTGCAGTGAGGTCAGTTGTACTTCTATGAGTGTAGCGAAACGTCGATGTATCATGGTGATGACAAACCCACAGGAATTATTGGCTTTCAAGTGCGGGATGATAGTTGGTGCTTGACGAATGGGGCATGCGATTTCGGAAGTCGTCCGAACATTAAACTTTACTCGCTCCATAGTGTCAAGGGTGGATCGTGACTCTGATTACCAGAGTCGAGACAGCATGGCTGCACATCCCTCCAGCGAACAACCAGTGACTTGTCGTGTCCCTGCCACGGCGAGTTGCTGCCGTGCTCGAGGGGTCTCCACACGTTATTAGGTAGGTATCCCATGACTTCTGGCACGTGGTTGAAACGTAAATGCACATAAAATGATGGAGTCTTAAACCATCGCTTTTATTTAGATATGTAAAAGATACCATGTTTCTTTCCTTTCACTATTACAATAAAATGAGAATTACATACACAGTGAAGAAAGTTGAAATATTGAGTGATTTTTACATTCTTTTCTTTAGTTCACAATGGTTCGTGGTGTCCTCATATCTTGCAACGTTAATTTAACTCATTTTCCGACGTCATACAATGATGAAATTTTGCACAGCGACGTAAGTCGGGTGACAATACAATATTCCATTGTTACTTTCATATATTTATATATTTTAAAAGCATCCTATATAATTATATATTTTAATTTTTCTATCTAATACGGACCATAAATAGACATACTAACCTGCAACGATGAAGAGTTTGACGAATTGCAGAATACTTTAGGATTGGGTTACAAATCATGGGGAAAAGTATTCGAATACCGGAAAAAACTCGAAATAATTAATAAGAAGCAGTTTTTAAAGACACTTTTGTTAAAAATTTGTACTAAGAAGTAAAAGAAAAATCATTTTGTTTATGCATGATTAAAAAGAAAAGCATGGGGCGCGCGAATTGACGAATTTATAATGTGACTGTATATGAGACCGCGCCCCATGCTTTTCTGTTTAATCATGCATAAATAAAATTATTTTTTACTTTTTAGTACGAATTATTTAAGAAAAGTATGTCTTTAAAAAGTGCTTTTTATTAATTTCTTTAATTAAATAAGCTAGATTGTGTACTTAGTAAAGTTTTATTCAATGTACCAAAGACATTGGAAATTATTTTCATGAAATTACTGGAAGTTGTTGAAGGGCTTTGTGCAGTACAAGTTTCTAGCATAGGATACTGGTAAAAGTTCAGTTCATGCGCATTCCAGATCAAGTCCACGGCATAAAACTTAGTGGCTTTTATACTGTACGTAGATGTTGGAAAAATCAAAGGATTCGTGTTTGTAACACTATTTAGTGTTGTGAATCAATGGATGTAATAGTACTTTTACATTTCTACTCCCAATACGCCCAAGCGGACACAGCTTAGAGACTTGATGCTTTCGTAACGAGTTCACGATGCATGCGATGAATTTCCTGCGATACACACCAGGACGAAGTATATTATTCACTATCAAACCTTTAACGCTAAATTCGCCTTGTCCTAACGAGTGATGACTGATGGCATCTTTTGAAATCCAGAATTCTCCATCAAATATTTTGTTAATCGCTTCGTTTGGAGGCTACAACAAATATAACAACCTCTTCACTGACAACTCCTAGAAGTTCGTTTCTGTTTCTTTGCTGCACAGAGTAGCAGAGAGACGAATAATCCTGAGGATAATTAAGAAGAGAAACATACACTGGTTAGGACATTGGTTACGCAGAGATTCCACACTAAGCGATACATTTGAAAGTGTGGTTGAGGGAAAGACAATAAGGAAAAGAAGACGAATCCAACTCCTTAACAATATTAAGGAAGATAAATCGCATGTTGAGATAAAACCGAAAGCGCAAGATCGGGATGAATGGGGAGGCTTAGCTTGGCTTCATCGAAGAACCTGCCGCTTTGAGCCGAACACTGACGATAATTATTTTTTTTTTTCATTCACGGTGGTGAAGTAACCGAAGTATAACGCACCTTCCAATACCAACACTGTTGCCAGCGTACGTTGTAGTATTAAAAAAAATAAAACTTCGGAGTTTTTATTTAGGAACTGTTTTCCTCGTATTCGATGAGAGTCAGCAGCCCTCAGAAATCTTGCTACTACTTGGATAAATGTATTTTGTTCAGGTCCTATGCGTTCATATTCTGTGTCTCAACATCTTATTATATTATTTATTGAATTATTATTTATCCTAAACTTATATATTTTCGTTGATTCCATTTTACCACATAATTTACTATCTTTGCCCCCACTTCATGAGATGACTTACGATTAAAACGTTGGTTCTCATGGCACGTCAACCATCAATAGACTCCCTGGAGGGCAGGAAGATCGCTCATTTTATATCCAGCTGTCGACAGCCCTACCTACCACACATACAGCTACAAGCTCACAGGCGCTTTTTATTAAATTATTACATATATGTCTAACAAGTAACGCAACTGATTAAGTATAGAAGAATATGCTTAATAGAATAAATATAAATATTTTGTTTGGAGTGTGTGTGTGTGTGGGGGGGGGGGGGAATTGGATGTGGGTGTGATAAATGAACCATATTAACAGACCTCAAGGTCAGGAAGTTGAATGTATTTGAGATGCACAAATAAATTCTGTATATTGTTAATAAATACAAACGCAATTACATCAAATGAAACTGCCTGACATTGGACTGTTCATTAATTTTTAACTGCTATCAGCACGCTCTTACACCAAAGGTTTCAGACTGTATTTCTTTTCGATTTCATGCCGTATCTCCCTCAGCTACATGAGATGTTCGCCCCTTATTCCTCAGCTCTGGACAGAGGAGTAATCGTACTCCCCATACCAGGCCCGTACTCAGAATTTTCTGGGTGTGTGTGTGTCTAAAAATCAAAGATATTTCACCAGTACGAGTCGAGACATGAGTGACTGAAATGTCTCTGAACTATTATGTGAGAAACATGATTTTACGTCTGGAGGTTCTTTCAGCGAGACACCTCCCGGAGCGTATTTGAATATTTACACGCAACTGAAAAGGAACTAATAGAATACTCATAATATGTTTTGATAATTTTGTGCTCCATGTTCTAGCTTGAACATTCAAAAGCTACATTTTTAGTTGTTTTGGAACAACACAGGAAAAGTACTTTAAAACCAAGTTCATAAGTTATTGCATAAAAAAATGTTAATAAAAGATTTATACGTTGCTTGTTTTCATACTGAAATACACAACGTTTAAAACTAATGGAGCACTTTCTTCTAGTATCATGAAACATTTGCGACATTTATATTAAAATGAGTTTTACTTCAAGTTTCTACACTGATTGAATCTGACATGTAATAAACCGAAAAACATGACCCAAAATTGCATTTTGTTTGATAGAAAACTGAAATAATGCTAATGGTTTTGTTCTGTACTCAAAAATATAATTTTTCGCTTACTTGTTTTTATATTGGAGGACTCAGTTGTGAAAGCAGTAACGCTGCTATAAATAAGGGCTTGCATATTACAGGATTTAATTGAGCGTGTGATTCGAAGAAGAAATAAACTTTCTGGTAGTGAGTTTGATTACTGTTTGTAATGATGATTAATGATACTAAAGTTTTCGGAGGACCTGTGGTAGTAAGTGGACTGAATTTCGTGGTTCGATCCACGGATACACGAGGGATACGGAAGGCTGCTACGTTTCAAGTCTTCCGCCTACACGCAGGAGCTGACTCTCGTTCAGAAAGGGACAGAGGTGAACTTCGGTTTGAAACTTGCTGTCCTGCGCGTAAGTCCTAGATTTCCTGTGCATACTCAGCATGTTGTACTGATTTAATGCGCGCATGTAAGGCGAGGCGTAATTCCTGTGACGATAGGGTGCCTATAGACCGCTTGTTCCCTTTTCTGGAGTTATTAATGAATCTCCGGCAATAAGCTATCACTCTCACCAAATTTGATAGACGTGAGAACTTAGTGATGATGTCCGCAGTGTGATCCTGAGTGGCCGTAGTCCCGACTGTAGTCCTCTTTGCCTCAGGTACCTCTTGCGAAACTATTTTACTTGTTGAAACGAACAATGACTCCCTGGATTCTGACAGCCAATTTGGACCATGCCACCATAGTGTCCGGTGTTGTATGCAATTAGGTTCAACTCCTCGTGAGATCAGGTCAGCTGGGTTGCTTACGGATCTACAGTGTTGCCAGTCACTGATGTGTGTCATATCTTGTATTTGTGCCACTCGATTTGCAACAAATGTTTTCCATTTTTGGGTGGAGATGCTAACCAAGCGAGTCCGACCATAAATTTACGCTGTCTATTTTGAGTTGCAACACTGGTAGAATTTTACGAACTAAATTAAACTAACTAAATTGAACTAACGAACTAACCTTAGAGCGGCGCATGGTTCCAATCATGCCAGTGTGACTTTCTTCAGAGGCGCCACACGTGATTTGGCGCACAACGGTGATTTTTTTACGCTCTCATGATTTGTCGAGCGAACGTAGACGCATGCTTCATAAGCGGTCTCGCTTGCATCCGCAAAAACATGTATTTCCATGTTCGTTAATTTGCCTGCAACCAAGACGAATCGGTCAATTTGCAGATCATTGATAGACGGCATATTCTTGTGCAGCATTTGCCATCTTGCTGCCAACTCTGGGGGCAACTCATCATCCCATTGTATTGGCTGTAACCATAGTTGTTGTAGAAAATACTTGAACTGGATGACCACTGGACTTATAAAACCGAGAGGGTCAAAGATCATAGCTATCGTGGAGGTTAGCTCATTTCATTCAACGATCCGCCACTGGTAGTAGTTGATGATGCATCGAAGACCACATACAACTTGTTGGTCGTGCTGCTGGGCTTGAACACTGCATGATGAGGAAGATAAGCTGTCAGTGTGGAATTGTCTTGAGGCTGCAGGTGGTTAACCATTTTCATGTGACCGAGATTTTCATATTCTTCCTTGAAATTTATATATGATGTTTGTAGTTCTGGTTGACTCTGCAACTGATGTAGCCTGGTTGTTGCTTGGTGCAATGAATCTCCGAGCACCTTTCGATCTTCTCGTAGAGGGAGACGCACAACGAACTTGCCGGGCTCATCTCGCGAAAAGTTCTCCATGAAGTGCAGTTCGCAGGCTGTTTCTTCAGTCATCCTGGGAGTGAGGGAAATTTCTTCTAGTTACCAGAACCGGCGCAACTGATTATGTAAATCATCTTCTGCTCGTGTGAAGCATGACGTCACTGAGTTACGTATGTTGCACTGCTGTGGAATGCGTCCTGCTACTATCCATCCCAACTCTGTATGCTTCAGTATAGGATATCCATCCTGGCATGTCTTCTGCTCGGGGTGAGAATGCTGAAAAATGACTCCACCCCCAATAGCAAATCGATCCTTTCAGTATAGTTGAATGTTGGATCCGCCAATGCTATGTTTTTTTGGAAGATTCCAAGTCGTACAATCAAGACGTTCGGATGGTAATTTGCCTGTGATACGTGGCAACACTGAACAATTTACACTGGCCTCATATGACGTTACTAGTGTGAACGTCTCGATTCCCGCAAAACAATGCGTTTAATTTAGAGAGAAATATCTCCCTATTTATGTGGGGGCATAAATTATGTAGACTTTAGTTTTGGTTATTAGGGGGCTAAAAGTGAAGTCTACTCGAGCGTAACTCAGATAAAGGTTCGAGCATTCGCAAATACGAGAGGGACGTTCAACGAGAGTTAAGTAAGAATTAGATCAAAAATAATGGTTTCTTTTGGGATGGATTAAATTCTAACTTTAGAAATAAAATGGACTACAAGATTTTACATTTCCCTTAAAGAAGGCACAGATTCTCAACTCGGAGACTAATTAACATTTAAGTTACGGCACACACTGTAGAAATAAATTCAATTCTAAAATAATCAACAGAGCACACGCATCGTTCAGGCAAATGAAACTATTTAAGCACTATTATAAAAAAAATCCTTGAAACATACCTCAGAAAATGAAGTTGGAAATTGTGTTCTCCTAATGTCATCTCAAAACTGTATGGAAAAGGACTGCTTCTTTTGGAAGAAATATAACGATCTTAGGGCTTCCTTCTTTAGACTTCTTTGCTGTAGTCATCGTGGCTTCCGAGAGAACAAGAGCGATCTATTGTCTCGTCGGGGCCCTTTTTATACGATTTTTGGGGTGATGAAATGATTGAGGTTAATATAGTTCATTGCCCTTTGTTTGTGCGTATTAGTGTTTGCACGTGATGATCGTATGATTTCCTGTTGGTGCCAAAATGGCTGCTTAAAGGAAAGTAGAACGATGGAACTGCGTCATAATTTACATAAGTGTGTGTGCTTTGAAGCAAAACCATGCTTCCTATGACGCATAATTTACTCCTTTGAATGGGGATGTGCCGCCACTGCTTTCTAAGTTGCAGACGCTGTGCAGCCTCAGTTATGAAGTGGCTCTGCGAGGCGCTGCCTAGAAGGCATATACAGGTGATCCATTGTCCTGAGCTATTCCTCACCTTGACCAAGGCTGTTGATAGTAATACTTGTGAAGTGTGTAACCTTTCGATGGTACAATATGATCCCGCCTGCGACGTGGATTGAGTTTCACTGAGTTGACTGAGGAAATTACTCTTGACTGACTCTTCCGCCTTTACTGCCTCTGATGGCGGTGATGAACTGCTTGGCTTACCATTGAAGTGCAGTAGAGTATTATGTATCTTTCCGCACTTCTTACAGGAGCTTGATTTACATTCACTTACAAGATGATTTTCCTGTAAGCAGTTTACACAGGGCTTGTTATTACGTACGCACCAGGATCTATGCTTATCAGTTGTTTTAATGAACGACTGACACGAATATATAGAGCACGCGCACCATGGCAGAACTGGCATGTTCGTGAAACTGTTGATACATACGATTTTGTAGCACTACCCTTGTTGTATTTTGTTTGCGGTGTGTGTGGCTTAATATGCTTTGTTTCGTCTAGGGATTGTTCGATTTGATTGTTTCCAACATCTGACATCTTTTCTCCAAAAGTGCAAAAGATCAAGAAGTGTAGGAAATGGTGGTTCTGTGTTTTGTGACTTCTAGAGATAGACACTAGCGAGTTCGAGTCAAGTTTTCGTTCGACTCGACTCGTAAGATAAATCTTTCAACTCGACTCGGAAAATATTGTCCAACTCGACTCGAAATTCACTCGAGTTTCGAGTCGAGTCAAACTAAAACGAGCCAAATCCTACAGTATTAATGTCTCTATGCTGTCTTCTTGGGATGGCCAAAATTTCCGGACAACCAGATGACAAATTATCCGGTATCCATTTAACCATCCTGATTTTATCCGTCATCCGAATATTACCCGTTATCCGGATATTAGAGAACATCCGAAAATTGTCCGGATATTACATGACATCCCCATAAAGTCCAGTCATTAGGTACTTTTTGGCTGCAAAAGGTTAACGAGTTTTGAAATTTGGCACGATTGTACACTTAAGAGCCCTAACTATAATGCTAAATTTGTAACCTTGGATTGGGAGACAGCCGCTCGCGCCGCCATCTTGAAAAATGGCGACTGAAAGGCAGATTTTAGCATATAACTCCATTCCTGTAGATTTTAGAGAAAAAAATTTAATTGCAAATTGGAGAGGATCAGCAATGTAAATTTTCTAAATTTGAAAATATCGCCATTTTGAATAAAAAATTGCTGAAAAACATTTATATATATGTAAAGTATGCCTAATCCAAACCACTGAAGCTAGACAAACGAAATTTGATGTGCTGATGTATCATCAAGAGTAGATTACGGGAAAATTATATAATTTGGAGAAAATTGTCATCTTCAATCCAATATGGCAGACAAATCATATATATACATATATATATATATA
>JAGDQP010017705.1:0-37969 GCA_022664845.1 Lepisma saccharinum | reverse complement strand
GTTTTGGGCAATCTCGACATTACGTTATGGGGTACTTCTGACAGCTTCACCAGTAGTATATTCCTCAACTTTCTCTACAAAAATCTATGTGACACTATTCGTAAAAATCATAAAGATGTCTTTCTTTATTTTCCATAGCAAAACATTGTATGTAACTACTCCTGAAAGACTTCACAAGTCTCCAGGAACAAAGAAACCATGGTTTCGGCTTCTGATACGGTAAGAAATAGGATGAGTCTTGCTACAGCTGCAAAAGCGCCTACCGTTCCCCGATACACGTTGCGGGACAAAAGAAGAAAAAGGGAAACAAGAATTTGGGGGGAAGTCAAATTTAGACTCCCATCAAAAAGTAACTGAGCTTATCAGAGGTTCTTTGAGATTTGGACTTACAAATTGATTTGAAACTTCTGGAATAAAACCAATAAAATCCCTGATAATGTATATGCTCCTTCAGGTGTTCATTATGAAACTCTGCAGGAACCATCAGCATCGTAGCGTAATTAGAATTAGTTGTAACCGAGTTCTTCCAACCTTCGTTTAACTCTTGTACTTACAAGGGATGTATGTGAACCGTGACAGCTAAAAATTTATGAAAATTGGCACCCTGACTAATTTTGGATCGCTAGTCATCGTGGTGATAGTCACTGGGTGCGTAAACGCCTTGTTTACCCGCTACTTATAATACATATACAAGACATTGACCGGGTGGGATTGTGCCACGTTATACCTAAAAAAAACTCCTGAAAAAAGTAGATAATAAAAAATTTGTGCAGGTAACCTGATACCTACGAGAGGGGGACACGTGACCAAGAACACGGCAGTAGTGTCACACAAGCAGTGTTGACACCCCAACACAAACTTATAGTTTTTCAAATAGAACGTATACCATTTGATGGCATTAAAAACATTTGCATAAAAAGTGATAGAAAATAAGCACAAGGTGGTTGATCAGTGTTGCCAAAACAAAAAAGGAGATATGAGGCTCTAAAGGTGAGAAATTATGGGGTCCGTACAGAGAAACGAACAATGTACAACAACAACAATACGGAAGAATGAAAAACGGGCAGTAGGGAGTAAACCACAGAATGCACAGCATCCAGTGACTAACGGGCTTGAGACAGGAGGCACCCGGAAAAGGGCACATGTTAGAGTAGCCGAGGAAAGAAAAGTCTTAGTGGACATAATGCGGAAACTTAAACATCAAATCTTCCTGTAGCGCAGCAATTCCAATGCTGATTGTGTATAATCAACATCGCGAACCGTTTCCGAGATATATAAAAAGTACTGTCTTGGGGTCGCAACACTGCATAAAATCCTGCATGCCTTCCAAACAACAGGAACGATGGCGCAGAGCCTGAAAAGGGTACAGAAAAGCTGTGGCACGAAATATAACAAATCTGTGACAAGAAAGTACGTCAGAATCGACTCGCAAAGATGAATGACCTGTGATAGGTGTCAGTCGAGAGTATAGGAAACGTTAGCATGTGAGACAACGATTGAAGAAAAAATACACTGCATATAGTTTACCAGTAATATACAGGCGCAAAATATATTAACATAATACACCAATACACACAACAGAAAAGCCACAGATAGTGTGGCAAAATACGTACATTTCTCGTCTTAGCCGCACACTCGATATGAAGTTGGTTTGTTCCGACATATTCAGGGGTGATGATGTGGTTCCAGAACGAAGTGATAAGGACAAAGCAGCATGGAATAGTACAAACGCTTCACATTCGCTCCTTGGTCACACTTTTCTTAGGAACAGTCACTATAGTCACCACGCACTGTCAACAGAGTCTCAAGAGCATTTTCAAACGCAGTAACTATATCGCCCGTCACATATCCACATTTCTGCCACGCATATGCGATCATATCCTTTAGCGCAGGAGAACAAAACTGTTGATAAACCACAGAGTGCAGTTTCATGAGAAATATTACAGTCTCATGCAGTTTCTCTTGAGTACCAGCACAGATGAATTTATGCCGAAAATAATCCTCAAGCCTGCGAATCACCAGTTTATACTGCCTAAAAACGTAGACATCAAGTGGGTGAATAAATCTTGTGGTTTTGGGTGGTATGACTTTAATACGAATGTTCTTGCCATGTAACTGGTCAAGTACATCATCTGCGCTGAAAATAGTTCATCGGTTTGTCCAGTCCAGGACTCGAGAAAAAACAGTGAATCATCTTTAACATCAGGAATAAACACTTCTTTTCACCATCGTTTTACATGTTGGCGAGTCAGTTCGCCTGATCAGCTCGCATCAACGACAACATTGAAGGGAGAGTGTCGTGCTAACTGTTCCTTTACTTTAGGACCGAACATCCCATTAGGCTCTTAGAAACATATATACCTAGGTACAAGCGAGTCCCTAGGTTAACTGGGGAGAAGTGAATTTGGATGGTGTATGAATGTGTAACTGAAGCCATAGACTGAATTAATGCTGTATGTTTTTCACCCTGTACGGACAGAGTTCTACTTAATGTCATTTCATATTCAAACCGAGACTGATCAGTGTTGAATATGCAGTCGGGATTGTACGGTTTCGCATGTATGACGGCATTAACATCATTGACAAACATGTGGGCCTTATCAAGCAACGCCGCTTCATTTTCCATGTCTATCCTTGCCACAAATTGTGTTATTCTTGAACGGATCCTATGGTTTCGCTTACATTTGTGGATAAATGCATGCGAACCACGGAATGAGTGGTTGAATTTCTTCGCTGCTGTTACCATCCACGAGAGCAAATTGTAATCATGAACAGTAAGACCTTGCCTCCGATAGGCTTTGAATGTTTCCAGTACTTCTTTGTTGATTTGTGCCATGACTTAGGTGCGAGGAGGCGTTTTACATAACTTTAACGCCTTATACACAAAAGTGCAAGAGCATTTGAACTATTTAGTGGTTGCTTTAATATAGTTTTTACACGTTCCTTTCGCTTGCAACAAACTTACACAAGCCTGAATTGTTTTGTATTTTGTGACAACGGCGTCCGTTATTCCTGTAGGCTTTCCCCTCACTGAAGAGGACATTTCGTATTCACTGCTCGAAGGGCCCACGTCACTCACTAATGGAGCAACCACATCGTTCTTTTGATCACTCATTGCGTCGCCCGAATCATCCAGCTCGCTGTCGGCGTCCGTATGTAAATCTAACGTGTCACACATTGTTACGGTAACATCTGCATCACATTTGCTTTCTATAAGGGCAAGTAATGTATCTGCGAATAACTTGTCCTCCACTTCATTTCTGTCAATATATTTTTTTCCGCCACTGCCAAACTTAAGATGCGGACAACATTTCTGGGATTAATGGGTCGCATTCTACACATACCACTGCTGTTACACATTTGACAACGACACATATTTCACGTACCTGTAGACTGCCTATTGTCCTTCAGGTTCACTACCTACTGTTAGACTAGCACCCTAACTCACGCAGGTCAACACACATGTCTATCTGATTTCCCAGTGAGTTCGCATGTTTATCTCCGACTATATGACGCTCTAGCAGACTGTATTCATTGCTCTGGCGGACATCGCCTTCATGTTTCTTTCGCGCACGACTAGCATATATACTTTGTAACCTTGCACGTACACTTATATTCGACCTTCGTACGTTAGCCACTTGTTCGCTTTTGCGATACCCGTTGGAGGAGAGTATCAATAATATTGGCATATATTATTCTGGCTCTAATATTGGGCATGTTCGCACTACATGCAGGAACAACTTCCTGCTTCGATTCATACTACTACTACTACTACTACTACTAATAATAATAATAATAATAATAATAATAATAATAATAATAATACTCATGCACAATCACGATACCGACCAACACGGTATGCGATGTTAATCAATGCAGCTATCTTCACTCACACATACACATACATCTACCTACACACATCTATCTATCTATCAATCTGTCTATGTGTGTCCCGAATCCGCAACGTCGGCGTTGCAGCAGGTTTGTGCGGACAATTAGGGAGTTTGTGACGAATTTTGTAGTGGACCCCTCTCCATAAGCCAGTAATACGGCGTGGATAGGCGTTACGCTGACCATAGTTACTCTCGACTCACACCTATCACAGGTCATTCATCTTTGCGAGTCGATTCTGACGTACTTTCTTGTCACAGATTTGTTATCTTTCGTGCCACAGCTTTTCTGTACTCTTTTCAGGCTCTGCGCCATCGTTCCTGTGGTTTGGATGGCATGCAGGATTTTATGCAGTGTTGCACCCCCAAGACAGTTCTTTTTATATATCTGGGGAATGGTTCGCGATGTCGATTCCAGAAAAAAACGCCATTGGAATTGCTGCGCTACAAGAAGACTTGATGTTTAAATTTCCGCATTAAGTCCACTAAGACTTTTTCTTTCCACGGCTACTCTTCTAACATGTGCTCTTTTTCGGGTGCCTCCTGTCTCAAGCCCGTTAGTCACTGGATGCTGTGCATGCTGTGGTTTACTCCCTACTGTCCATTTTTTTCATTCTTCCGTATTGTTGTTGTACATTGTTCGTTTCACTGTACGGACCCCATAATTTCTCACATTTAGAGCCTCATATATCCCTTATTTGGCAACACTGATCAACCACCTTGTGCTTATTTTCTATCACTTTTTATGCAAATGTTTTTAATGCCATCAAATGGTATACGTTCTATTTGAAAAACTATAAGTTTGTGTTGGGGTGTCAACACTGCTTGTGTGACACTACTGCCGTGTTTCTGGTCACATGTCCCCCTCCCGTAGGTATCAGGTTACCTGCACACTTTTTTATTTTCTACTTTTTTCAGGAGTTTTTTAGGTATAACTTGGCACAGACTCAACCTGTCAATGTCTTGTATATGTATTATACGTAGCGGGTAAACAAGGTGACTATCGGTCCAAAATTAGTCAGGGTGCCAATTTTCATAAATTTCTAGCTGCCACGGTTCGCATACATCCTTTGTTAGAGGTAACGGGAAAAGCTAGCGATGCGTTCAAATATCTTTTACAGTTTTTTTAAGTCATTTCATTTTAAGATGTCAGATGTCATTTCCACACACAATGTCAGTTCATAGTAAAGTGTTACTGATCCTATACTGATAATTGTCAAATGTTTTCATTCGGTGTCACAAGTTCTTCAATAAAGCCTATGGATCCCCATGTAGTGGGGCAATCCCCACACTTCGCACTAGTTTAATTTGAACACCCTCAGTTCAGTCACAAGGTATTCAGATGTGCAGAGTGAAACATATATTGAATGAAAGAAGAGATAACAGGCTCTATGACGACATGCACAAATCACATCTCAATGCTTTATATATTACCTAAAATACGATACGAGAAATGCTTAGCGTGTCGGGAATACCCTAAATGACCATACGACAAACCGAACAAGATAACAAAATGTTTAGTCGACTTAAAACAAAAGTCTGAAGCTCCGTCCGTTCTTGAAGCGAGATCCGGCACGAGCAGAGATACTTTTGGTATCCGTAGCGGTCACTAGAAGTGAAAACATAGTGGACGTAGCGGCAAGTTCATAAATCTTGTTAACGCTTGGCGTTTGAAATAGTCCATCCACACTTTTCCTTCTTCACGTTTACTTTGCTTCTTTGTAACTTGTACATACAGATTCGCCCAGGTTTACTAAACCAGTAATCTTGGCTTTGCTCCACTGCTACGTTATATCCTTTAAAACTACGACAGCTCTATCAAAATCTCGACTTTCAATACAATACTTTATTATTCTCTGTGATCGGAGGAAACGGTCACTAAAAATATTGAATAAATGTTGGAAACATTATTTTTAACGCTTCGAAAACTATCTCAAATGAAGAACTGAATTTCAAAACATCTCAAGTCCACTTTTTTCATATTTTCATTTTTTCTGTTCTTCGGTATCTACTGTATGTTCCAAGGGCTATCCACTTGCATAAATTATGCATTCTAATCCCAACTCAAAAACATTTTTTTTTTATACAAAATAATTTCAGCTGAATAGGATAATCAAGACCTTGAGCTGTTTTTTTGTTCCTCCTGAAAAAAAAAACTCCGGGGAACTGGGGATGTTTTGCAATTCAGGTCTTCAAATGGAACGATATGCTAAAGGCAGACATAAACTGTGAGAAGTTGAGACTGAAATATTATATTTGTATACTTTCTGTGTTATGAAACTTAATTTCATTAATCGAATTGTTATTAACGTCCTAAACAAGCTGTTGAGCTTCTAAGGACGGGACGTATAATTTTCTGGTCATGTGGGCCCCAAACCATTTCGTGCAATGGATCCCAATGGGACTTGAACCCGCGATTGTGCGCACAGAAAGCGAGCGCTCTAAACCCTCGGCGATCCTAAGGTCACAGAATTCTGTGTTTAGTATCACAAGTTACCAGTAATTGCGATACGACCGGAAGTAGACTATCCAGACCGGAAATTATTATTTTTTTTTTTAGAGTGGAACTTGGTATTTCTCAATCAGATTGTGATTATAAATTAAATCTAAGGAACATTTTAGTTTCTGTCTGCAACATTTTAGCAGAAAATGCCTCCATTCCATATAACTCCAATTTAAAATTTTAGATTCTAGTCTGCATAATCAATTTTCGGTCAGTCCCGGAAGTTGCAAATATCACCATCCGATAAAGCGTGGACGATTTAATTATCTCATTGTTTGTTAATTTTCATAAACCCTATTTTGCTTCGTTTTCGACGGTGAATGTCTCGCGTACTCGCACCTTCCGCCAACAGGAAACGCGCTACTCCTCGCTGTTCTTTCTTACTGGCTGGCCTTCATGATATACCAGATGGTAAGTCCCTGCATGCTTATACTTCACACGGCTCATATTAGCACTACTTCACATAAACCTGTGACGCGACTGCCATCTACCGGCTGACAACGAAATCACTTTTGAGTACTAAGAGTATCGTGGAGGCAAGGCATCTACATACACATCGAGATGTTAGAATGATTGAAAAGGTTTATTTCAGTGAATGGAATTTTATTGAAGAAATAATTTATTTTCTTGCATTTAATTCAACAATGGAAAAGCAATTTTGATATTAATTTTTTTTAAGATTTTAAATAAGCATTATTGTTGAATTAAATGTAACAAAATAAATTATTTCTTCAATAAAATTCCATTCACTGAAATAAACCTTTCCAATCATTCTAACAATTCACTCCGCTCTAAAAAAAATTGCAGACGCTATTAACCATAGTTTTCACATTCAAAACGTTTTGGCGCTCTTCGTTGTCTACAAGAACGACGTAACGTTACTGCTTCTGCCTGTGTTTCTACTCTTTGCTCCTCTCCAATGACAACCTCATCCTACATGTCTTTGCTATCCTGCCACCAAACATCATTACCCTCGTCTTGACTGGGTTCTAAATTCTGATTTCCTCTTAATCGTTTTAATTGGTGAATATGCACTCTTCTTAAATTTCCTAATTGCACCTCTACCATTCGTTATCCAATTTGTTTAATTACTGTAGCTGTTACATACTTAAGTAATCTATGTGGCATATTTTCTACTAATATTTTTTCACCTCTTTCAGGCAATAGACGCATTGTATTATATAACGGAACTTCCAAGTTAGTATTTTTAACACTGCGCCATAACTGATTGAATCGAGTGTTCGGAGAAAATGAGAAAACCATTTCGGCTGGAGATTTTCCTTGCAGCAACGGTGTTTTTTTGCAAATCTTATATCCGTTTGTATTCTCTCTATAATTTCAGACCATTTGTGCACAGGAGTATCTACCAACTTTCTTCTAAGTAATGACTTCAAATCTTAAACCGAACGTTTTGTCAACCCGTTACATTGCGGGTAGTACGGAGGATAATGCATCAACCTCGTGCCCTTTATATCTTGTGCCCTACACCATTTTGTAAATTCCCAACTTGAGAATGGTGGACCATTGTCCGAAACTATAACCGTTGCTAAACCCACAATATTGAACATACTTTGCAATTTACTTATGATTTCCTGAGCAGTGATACTGAATATCTGCACCCATTTTGATAAACTGTTTATTATTAGTAAATATTTGCATCCACCAAAATCGAAAAATTCAAGATGTATTCTTTGAAATGGCACCTTAGCTGGCTTCCATTGAGAGGTCTGTGGCGTTGTTGAATTTGACAACTATAACAATTATTGAAGAATAACTCTATTTGGGCATTCATTTAGGGTCACTAATAACATGATCTAAGAGTTGCTTTTTTCGATTTGCACCCAAATGTTCTTGATGTAATGACTGGAATAAAGTTTTTCGCAGTTTAGGTTGTACAATTAACTTACCTCCTTTGAATAGACACTTATTGAAAACAGTGATTTCCGATCGATCCTTGTTCCTTGTACGTACTATTTTGAAAAACTTTTGGTAGGTGCGATGGCCAACCATTTACTGTCCAACTATATACTTGCTTCAAGACAGGATCATTCTGTATTTCCTCTTGTATAGTTGCTAGTTGTGGTGCATCCTCTCTAACATTTAAAGCATACAGTTGTGAAGTCTCCTCATCTCCTGTAAATTCTTCCGACGGCAACCTTGATAAACAATCTGCTACGTGGACTTTTTTGTTATACACAATGGTACAATGTTTTTGTTATATAATTATATCCCGAGAGAAAAAGAGACCACCGAACTCACCTGGGACAAGCTGATGATGGTATGGCCTTTTCTGCCCCAAATATCAAGGTCAGTGGAATCAAATCAGTTAGCACTGTGAAATGTCTTTCATAAAGATATTTATGAAACTTGCGTACACCGTATATTAATGGTGGTGCCTCCTTCTTAAAATGCGAATAATTTTGTTCGCATAGTGGTAATTTCGCGGACGCACAAGCTACCGTTACCAATTTATCATCGTCAGTTTTGTTACAAAGTTGCATGCCCACACCATATAGACTGGCGCCAGTGATTAAAAATACTGCTTGTTTTGGATTAACAATATGAACTCTATTACTGGCAACTATTAGCTGTTTTAATTTCTCAAATTGATGTTGATGCTGATCAGTCAATTCCCATTTCACGTCTTCTTTTAGTAGATCATGTAACAAATTTAAATCAGTTGTTAAGTGAGGAATATGTTTGTGATAGTACATCACCATACCAATAAATGATCACAGTTAACTGATGTTTTGTAGAGATTGACATTTCAATATAGCATTCTGATGTTTTTCCAAAGGCTTTTTCAATTTCGTTCATAGATTGAATGTATTTACGTATCTGATTTTTCTCATCAAAATTCGGTATAAATCAAACATCCTAATGTTCCATTTACAAACATAATCTGTTGCACATATCTCACAAATACTCATAAGTTATTTTGCTTTGCATTCGTTAATACTCAACATTACACACAACGATAACCATATTCAGTTACATTCGAAACATTTTTTATAAATCCCATTGTTTAACTGAAAAATCTTTAATTCAACAATAATGTTTATTTAAAATCTCTAAGATTAAAATATCAAAATTGCTTTTCCGTTGTTGAATTAAATGCAACAAAATAAATTATTTATTCAATAAAATTCAATTAACTGAAATAAACCTTTCTATTCATACTAACACGAGATATACGAGGTTGCCTGTTTTCCACTGATTGACCCTTATATGGGACAGTTCTTTCTAGTTTCTTGCAAACCAGTTGTTACCGCTCTACCTGAAGACTACGCAGTGTTCTTTTAAAAGTTCCTGAGTTAATCCAACATTTTGTGACTGGATTTAATCTAGACGATAATATTTTGTGCATTGCATTTTATCTTGAAAAAAAATTGTGTCCCAATAACTGTGTCTGAAATGAAATTGAATGATTGAGAACCAGGTTTTGAAACTGGCTTCTTAATTATTTCAACCATTTTTAAATTAAAGTTTAAGAAAACAATTTCATGGCATGGTGATCCTGTTTCATTTATTTTAATATTTTTCTTTACAGGATGTTCTGAGGAGTACAATTTTCGGGATTTGCAATGCCATTCGTATCAAGAACACAGCTAATCCACATTGCTTCGGCTTTAGGTCTTCTTGTGGTCATAAGCGTCCAAGGATACCTCCTATGTCAATACCTGAACCTATTAAATGTGTTTTATGTGAACGCCTACTTGTGGTTGGTAGGCGATACTGTTGTTATCCTCATGTTTCTAGCAGCTCTTCTGGTTTCCGCTAAGCATCTTGGGAGAGCTACGAGCTATGGTTCCTTTGCAGATGAATTTGACTTTCGGAACAGAATGCAAGTCGTTACTTTGGTGAATTACCACTTGGATATGTTTCCTGGTTGCTGTACAGCACTCTTCTTCTAGCACGAGTGGCAATTATTTATAATAAAGGCATACCAGAACTGAGTAAGGAAGGCTTCTTCGGAGCTAGAACTCTGGAAGTATCAGTAGGTCTATGTGCTGTTGTCTTTGCATTACTAGTAGAAGGCCATAACTATTCGCGCCGTGAATCGCCTCGATTTCATTTAGTATCATTGCTGTTTGACGAAACTTGCATTGAACTTCTGGACACCGTTAGCCTTTTGGGAGAAATGCATGAAAATATGGAAAAAATAAAACCTAAGAATGCACCTGCGCTAGTCAAATGCATCCTAGGATTTTGTTGTGTAAATTTTCTTTTACCCACTATATACATCTACAGATTGGGCGTATTTAACTTTGAAGATACGAGGTTTACCAGTCGTGTAACGTTTGTGTATAACCTGTCACACCTGCTACTTCTTGATATCCCTTATCTGGTCCTAAGGCTGTACATGTGGATTGTTTTCGGTGGAGAAATGTCTGTGTTTTTCCTGCGTAGTATTCTGACTGGCTCCATAATGCTTAGAAGTGCTTTTGACAGTTATCAAGATATGTTTAGTAGTGTATCAAGGGGTACTATTCGTCCCACACTTCTGAAACGTATGCTGCACAAAAATGTTGAACATGAAGGCAATTCCTGATAAAGAAATTTTCCATAAATGTAAGTATAAGTAAGGGTTTCTTAAATTGTCATTATACGAACTTAAAAATTTACCTGCTTAATCACTATTTCACAGTGTATCAAAATAATGAGAAACCTGACCAAAAATGTTTTTGGTGATCTGTACATAATATATTGTATATTTATTTCGTTTTGTGGCATATGTCGGTGTATCATGCACTAGTAGTTATTTATTACTGACGTTGATGTAAAATCACCTAAACTTCTTTTTTGTAAACTTTTGTTTTTGTATTTGTGAAAGTTTTCGACAAATTTAAGGTCAATTTTCTCAAAAACAGTTTGATAACAGGCATTTGGTTTTAATCCAACCAGGATATCACCATTGTGTATTTTTATTAACTTATACTTTCTGTTTTTTAAACTAAGAATAGGAGAGCCCCGCTATAATTACTTAAAAGGTATTTTTCGTTGTATGAAAAGAAACGAGTTGCAATAAGTTCCTTTTTTCGACACCAGAAACCAGGGTATTAGAAAACAGGAGAGTCACCTACCGCTAGTTTTTAGAACTAGCTGAACAGTTTGTATTCAAACAGATTAAATTTATTATCTTTACTTATACAGAAGTTGATCCGTCTATATGTGTCCGATTTTGACGTCTCAGCTACCTTATGAAAAACCACGGGACCACCATCGGTTGCCTTCAATGTGAGCACCATGTCTCCTGGCAATAGCCCTGCACCGTAACTTCCATTGTAGGAGGCTCCGTTGAAGTACAGGAAGGGGAATCTTGAGCCACTCCTCCTGGCAGGTTTTCCAGAGGCCACGGACAGTGGTGACACGACGAGATGCAAGTGCTCTTTTCAATAGGCCAAACCCGAAAAAGTCCATGGCACTCGTATCAGGTGACTTCACTGGTATCTCCTGGAAGGGAATAGCTTGGATGCCGGTGTCTGTCGCTATCTGTTGCAGAAATCGCTGGTTAAAACACGACGTATGTGATGAGGCCTTATCCATATGCACACGGACTTGATTTACTGCATTTCTATACAAACGGGCCAGATATTCTGTATAAATTGGTGTACGAATATGTTGCTGATAAAATGCGGAGTTGATCTTGCAGTTGTAAGGCATCCTTAAGTTGCCTTCATAACAGTATCCCGCGACAACCACGAAGCCCTTCGAGAAACTTGCTTTGCACTGGTGGATGAAGTCAGGACGGGTTTTTGCATCGCTGGTGGTGTACGTTACGACTCGAATTTTGCCACAATCGTCTAGATAAATCCATGCTTCATCGTATGCGGCTACAAACCTCCACTTGTTCCAGAATAGATGGCGTTCATAGAGGCGCTTGCAGCGGGTTACTCTGTCCCTCCGATGAGCCACAGTAAAGACATGTCCACGACGTTTGAACACCATCCGGAGCTTTAATTTGTTACGTAAGTGGCGGTTCACAGTCGATTGTGCCACGTGCACTCGTCTTGCCATCACACGTTGTGGAGGAGGGTTTTCCTGTAAGGCCATTCGCCGCAACTTCTGAGCTACAGGTGGCGTCACCGCAGTACACGGTCGCTTTCTACTCCCCTTCGTGGGCGAACAAAGTGATGGAACGTTGTTGTGTTTATGTCGGTTAATTATGTTCTTGATAGTTGTTGTTCCCAATACACACACATTTTCCCTGCACTGTTTCTGAATCTGTGTCACGGAAAACTTGGCGTGGAAAAGTGCTACCACGTAGCCTTCCCAAGATGGGTTCACCTTGGGTGCCATGACATACACACACACACACACACACGACCTTGGCGTGGTACTGGAAGGCTTTGGCTTCCTGTTACTGTTTGAATCATTCGAATCGGTCGATTGTTTGAGCAGGGGTGCAGGTTTCAAATCGGACACGTATAGACGAATCGACCTTCTGTATTAATGCTATCGAATAGTATAATGAAAAAACTATTCTAGAAGTGTATCACACCTTACGTCCCAGGTAAACGTTTTACCGCAAGAGTATACTTTAATGAAACTCGTAATAAAGTGATATTGTCCTTACCAAACGGCATCCAGCAGTCGAACTTCAAATAATTATATCGAATATAGAATCTCTGTTTCCCTCTTCAATCGGTAATTTGTTGTTGTTCTTTTTTTTTCACTTATATCCTGATTTTTTTCACGTACTTGAAATTTTCAAAGAACCTTGATCGCTTGCAATATGGTTTAGTATCAAGAAGAAATTGGGTTGTGCAGGCCAATAGGCGACAGTTCTGTAATTCCGATCCGCAAAGAATCACTGAAAATGGTCTTGACCTAGAGTTCGTCTACCTTCTGGTGTTTAGCTGGGTGCAACAAAACTTGTGTAATGCACATCTGTTATCTGTGTAATACACTTGTGTAACGCACCGATCTGCGATCATTCTTTACGTATTGCTGAATCACCATACAGAAACTTCCTAATGTTGTTTGTAAATCAGTTGTTCAAACAAGTTTGACGAGTAATGTGAACATGCATGGCGTCGCTTTGCAGTTCGTCACATGGCAGTTGATTCCTGCCCACAGAAGCCCGATGTGAACATCTGCCAAGATCTATTATGAGCCAGCCATCATCTCAAGTCGTGATATGGAACGAGAGTTGAATTTACTGCAATTACTTGGCAAATTGAGGTTAACTGACCAGCATTTTCACACACGTAATGAAATCCAAATCCCACTTCAACAAAAATTATTTGATGAAGCATTTTAGGTGTGATGGAAATGCTACATAACTGTAGAATGAAGCTACTTTGAACTGGATGAAGACAATATTCAAATTACGTAGATTTTAAGCTAGGGTTTATTATTACTCCGGTCTGGTTTAATTAGTGCTTTATACGTATGTACAATAAGAACATAAGTGCTTTCAGGTTGTGACTTTATTACTGATCGGCTAAGGTCAAATAACGATAAATAGTGATAGGATCATGGCGTAAATCGACTGTTATCGAAATGTCGGTATTCACACTGTTACTCACGAAAAGTATTCACGTTATTAACGAATGTTTAAAGTTCCTTACATAAAACCTCGCACGCTTTCATAAACATAATATTGAAAAATGACACTCCAAAACTTAATCTATTGTTTTCAAACTTGTTCGTAAAAACAGTGTACAAATTTCAAATTGCATCCTTAAATATGATCTACTAGAGTCAGTTCACGTCAAATTATCCAACTCTGGTTGCATCACTATTTTAAAAAATCTACATGTTTGAGGATAACAGAACAGCTTTTAAAACAATGCTATGCATTTATTTCCCCCGTAGTGTCCTTTTTTAGCATGCCGGGTGTTGCTTTTTACTCCCGTAGACAAGCACGGAAACCTAAATATCTCAAAAACCAGAAGAGCTAGGGAACTAGAACAAAAACGGTTCTGTAACTCCTGAAGTGTACTTTGAAGCGTGGAGTCACCTTTTCTCACAATTAATTCCATTATTCTAAAAAAAAAACAGGCTGAAAAATGAGTAACGAATTGTATAAAATTGGATTTATTTTGGATTTAAAATTGGATTAATTGCTTTTTGAGGGGGTGAAGGAGTTGAATATAACGCTGTAAATTTTCATAACATTTAGGCCTACCAACTGAGTCTGCATCCAAAAAAATCATGGCCGTAAATCACACCTCTTTTCTTCTACGGGGGTTCAAACATGGCCCTTTCCGAAATATACCGGATTTTGGGCTTAAGTATCTCAGATGGGTTTGTATATGCCTAATTCGCAGCAAAAATTGCAATTTTTATTTCGATGTAGTTTAGTTAGTGCAGGTAGATTTTCTTCGCCGTTGTACTACGCAAATGCGAATGTGGTATATTCACAAAGCCCACAATTTTTTTCTGTGAACCAGTTGAATATGAGATTGCAATCTTTTGCAATATTTAGACCTACCAACATAGTATCTGTATACAAAAAATCGTTGGGTTGAATTACATCCCTTTTTTTCTATGAGGGTTCAAACGTGGTCCTTCGTCGAAAACGACGGATTTTTGAGTTTAAATATCTCAGAAGGGTTCTCATGAAAACAATTCTCAAATTTGGTGTTAAGAACGTTTTGCTTGTGATCAGCTCACAACCAAAATTGCCAGCTTTATTTGTAAGTGTTTTGGTCAGTGCAAGTGGATTACAATGTCGGATCTAGGGGGAACAAAAGGGGGCAAGTGCCCCGGGCGGGACGTTTAGAGGGCAGCAAACAGCTAAAAATTAAAAACCAGCTCCGAGGAAGTAGAATTCCATATTAAATTGAAATGGACTGAAACATGTTCAAAATTTCAATACCGATGCGCTAAAACATTTTTTATGTTATTCCATACAACCTACATTCATCTCTGAAATTCATTCGTTCATTCAAGGTCATCAGACCCTGTTTTTAGGAATTTCTGTGAAAAGAAATATTCCCATCTAAAGTGAATCTCCCTGATAAGAAGGTTAGAAGAGATTTTGCAAAAGTTTATTTCTAGCAAGAAAGTGTATTTAGAATAGTTAAATTAGAACATAATAGGATAAAGGAAAAAGTGACCATGAGAAAGTTATAGTTAGAAGTGGGGAATGTGCTATTAAACTAATGCCGGTATAATTGACAGGTGAGATCGATTCCTGGTAAACAGAGTGTAAGTTGATTTGCATGCAAAAATAGAAAAATTTGTTGCCAAATGTCCCAATTATTTAAAGATGCAATCATGGAGATACTGAAAGGTCCTGTATAACACTTATTTAATATGGTTTGGTATAGTATATCTCTACCGTGCTGGTATAAGGGACATGCCCAAAGAAGATGATCTAGAGTACCATCAGGTGTGCCACCGGAGCAGTCTGCAGTATCCTGTAAATGATAGTAATATCGTCGTTTAGGTGTAAGCGCGACATTTAAGCGAATGCGAAGATACCATACAGTTTCCGTTTTAGTCATGAGCCATGTTTTGCAATGGCTTTCATAAGGATAATTAGGTTGAATAGTGGCATAAAAATGCAGATGTTGCGAAGTATAGTTGTGTCAGTATTGTTGAATACACTGGTGTCGGAGTTTGTGTGATAGCTAGTATACGGTAGAGCAACTGGAAGGATAAACGGAGATAAAGCACCTTGTTTTGCCAAGTTATCAACATAAATGTTTCCTGGAACACCGTTATGACTAGGTGTCCACACTAGAGAACAGGTAAAGCCGGCTGATTGTGCTTTGTAAAGAAGTTGCTTGACGTTGAGTAAAGCCCAAGATGGATGGGAAGTCCACGGATTAGTCTCGAGGGCTGTAAGAACACTGGCACTGTCACTTATAAAACACACTGGTGAAATGTTATGTTTTAAGTTAATAATAGAGCCAGTCGAATGGCAAAGAGTTTTCCATCAAAAATTGTTGCATTTGGAGGCAGGCGATCAAATGCATTCACATGAAGAGATGGTATATGATATGCTGCTTCTGTATTTCCAGTGTTATGCTTTGAAGCATCCGTGTAGACTTGAAAAGCGGCCGGAAAGTGCTGCTGTAAATAGTCTTGGAATATGTTGTTCCTGATGTTCGGAATAGTATCGCGGATACGTCAGGAAGGAAAAGGAGGCCAGTATATATTAGGTCTAAATATGACTTGATGGTAAGGAAGTAAATATATGGGTGGAAGATGGAGTTTGTACGTGAGGCTGAAGACGTCGAAGCTGAGTATAACTGTGAAAGAGATAAGGTGAATCATTTAAATATTTGCGAGTTGAGGCCTGCTGGGTGAGTTCAAGTTGATATTGCAATTTAGGAAAGAGGGAATGTGTTGTCCAGCGTTTCAGTTTTAAAAGAAATTTGTTACTGTGATATTCTGCTAAGAGGTGGTACGGAGCCTCAAACTGCTGCCTTTGGTGGATTAGGTGGTAGTCTGAATAAACGACGTAGAACTTGATATTGAAGAGATTCCAAATGGTGTATTCGGTTAGATTGATGGGTAAGGTAAATGTTCCCATATTGAAGTTTAGCCATGTAGACAGTAGAATACAGAGTTAATAAATTTTTCGTTGTGGCACCCCAGTTCTTGCCAGCAATATAATTGTTAAATTGGAGAAAGCCTGTGTGGAAATAGTGTAACGTCTTGAGATGTGCCATCCAGTTTAATCGAGAGTGAAATGTGATGCCAAGTTATTTGAGGGTTGGAAAAGTCGGAATGGTGTGGCCACAAATAGTAAGTCGAAGTTATGGTAATGTACGTTTCCTACCGAAAGTAATACATTTGGTTTTGTCCGGATTAAGTTCCAGGCCGGACTCATATTTTCAGTTGTCAAGAAGTTGGAGTGTAGTACTTAATTGGCAATGAGCAAGGTTGGAGTCATCAGACACATAGTAAATTAGTACATCATCCGCAAAGGTAAGCGCACGAACATGATGTAATAATTGTTGATGTAACTTGCGTAATGCTATGTTGAGCAATTATGGGGAAAGTAAATCCTTGAGGCAAGGACATCGAGGAAGTTCGAAACTGAGAAACAGCATTATTTATAGTCACTGGTATTTTAATATTTGTTAACAAGTTATGTAAGAGCAAACATAGCCTTTGAAAAGTCAATAGAAACAGCGTAGACATATTTACGTTGGAGAATAGCATTCCTTATATCCGTAATGAAGAGTGCTAAACAATCATGAACGGATTTGCCTCGTCGAAAGGCTGGTTGAGTTGCCGGAAGGAGATTAGAATGTTCACACCACCATTGTAGCCGATTGAGTACCAGTCGTTCAAAGATCATGACACAGGATGCCAGTACAATAGGCCGATAGTTGGTAGAAATTCTTGGGGTTTTTGATGGTTTGAGGATAGGTACCACTATATATTGTTTCCATGTGTCCGGTACATAGCCACTAGAGTAGATCTTGTTGTAGAGGTGTAGTAGAAACCGGTGTCCAATTTCCGGAAGATTTTGCAGATGATATTGAATGCCATCCAAACCAGCACTGGTAGAGCGTCGCACACGCAAGGTAAGTTTTAATTCTGTATAGTTGAAAGGAGCATCGAGAAAGTCGTCCGAAATATACGTAGAAGTAAGAAGAGCTGTATAATTATACTTAGCCCATGCTGGAGTGAGCTAAATGTGAAATTGCTGTACCCAATCGGTACCAAGGAAGGTGTCCAAGTACATAATAGTAGAAGAGCGACGAGTGAATTTTCGTGTAATTTCCAAAGCACTTGTAAAGTAATGGAATTGTCAGCATTTTGAAGGTACTGATTCTAGCATTGACGTTGTTTTAATTTGAACCAGCGACGATTAGTAGTTTTGAGATTTTTAATATAGAGATAAGTCCGCAGATCTTGACATTTCTTATATTGGGCATAAACTTTTCTAAGTTTCTTGATTTTTGCCTGACATGAAATATCCCACCAAACCGGTTGTAGTTTACCGCTAGTCGAAGGTGAATGTGGAAGACGAGAATTTTTAACTGCTGTTTGAATGGATTGAAGTAAAGTATCGTTATTCTTGGCAATATCGGGTATCCATGATGCTTGTAGAGAAAGTTGAAGATGATGTTGGTAGGAGGCAACGTCATAAACTTTAGAGTTCTATCTTCGACATGGAAAGAGAACAGGAGATTGCGTTGGGAGAAGAGTGGATGTATTTAAAGTGATAAGGAGTGGCGAATGATCACTGCCATAGGATGGAGGGAGAATATTCCATTGAGTGTAGGGAAAAAGAGAGGTAGTGACAAAGGTTAAGTCTGGTGCGCTAAAAGTACAAGGATACGTCGCCAATCTAGTAGCTGTTCCATCGTTCAACAGGATTAGGTTAGTCTGTGCCAGGGCATGGACGATATGATTGCCTCGAGTGTCATTATGATTGTAACCCCAGCTAGGATGTGCAGCATCCAAATCACCACCGACAATCGTTGGAGTAGAAAGAGAAAGTAATGTACTCCAAAATTTGCGTGGAATAGAAGCACTAGTAGGTGTATAAGTATTAAGCACTTGCAAGCCATTGATGTCAATACCCAACGTATGATAATTAGGGCCATTAAGTAGAGGTGGAAGATGGAGGCGAGTGAAGGAGATTCCTGTTTTTACACCAATTGTAAATTCCTCCGTAGTTATCCGCTCGGCGTTGAAACTGCCAAAAATATGGACAAATTGATAGAGAAGATTGAGCATTAGTCCAGGTTTCTTGCAACAGAACTATATGAGGTTGTAAGACGTGAATTAGTTGTTGTAAGTAATGGCGTTTAACAGACATACTCTGAATATTTCATTGTAGTATTATGAGGTGGTGAGGCCCCATAAAGTAGTATTTAAAAGTTCTAACATATCAGTGATTGTTTCTTTAGTAATTGAGTAGTGGCCGTCATTGAAAGAGATAGAATCTTCCATGGAGATATCCTCTTCCGGAGTAGGAGAATGTCGATGGTGCCTCTCGAGAATCTCTCGAAGTTGTTGTTTAAGAGAACGAATTTTAGGTGACAAAGGTATAGAAGCATGGGAAGCAGAGGCTTCAGAATGTTTGGAGACATTGAATTTGATAGGAACTTCCTCCGAGCTGAGAGTAGGGAGGAAAGGAGGAGGGTTTAAATTTTGATTGTTGCGACGACGAAAAGCTGGAGATGTGGATTGTGAAGAATCTGGTAAGCGAGTAATAGTATGACGTGGAGTTTTAGCAGTCCGTTGTTCACGTGGAGATGCGATGTCAGATTGAGGCAGCTCACCTGTGGCAGCTGAAGAGTCGAGGTCCAGGACTGTAGAAATGTGGCGTTTACTCGGTAGGGACAAATTGAGTTGCTTTATACCAACCAATCGGTGTTTATGTACCTGGGTATTTTCTTCAGAATCAAGAGGAGGAAAAGTTGATGATTGTTGTACAATAGCAGTATAAGGTACCGGAAGTTGCTGAAATGACCCTTGTACAGTAGGGTCAGATTGCAGTAATTGCATATATGCAGCTGGAGAAAGTGTCTTAAGATACTGTTTAGCCTCATTATAGGTGGTACTGTGAACAACCACATATTTTTGAATATGTTGCTGATACTGATGTTGTTGACAGATAGAATGTCCGATCATGTGAGGGCCAGCACAAGCAAGACATGAAATATCCGACGTACAAGTATCCATAGCATGAGAATCACCACAGAGTTTGCAACGCATGTTTCCTTTGCAGAGAGGCCAACATTGAGTGCAAAGTTTCGGTTGTGGTACGTAGATGCAACGGCACAGCCCCAACCTAATGATCCCAAAAGTGGATCACACAGACAAATAGGGTCGCCAGGAGCCTAGAGTACCCACGCAACGCATCTAACCTAACCTCTAGCTCCAAACATTTTCTACACCCCAGACGAGCGGCGCAGAAATGCCTTCCAGATTTAAGAATACCTGGGAAAGAGGATTCCAGATCCTTGTGATCACTGTAAAAAAAAATAATTTAGATCGAGGGAGGAAATACCGGTAAGGCGACACCTCCAATCTTTTAATTAGATCGTCAGTTCATACTCCGAAGTACCAGCTGGTTCAGATTAGCGACAGATTAAGAAAGAAAAGCGCAAATCTTTACTTGGGAAATAATCTCAAACGATGATACGCATAACGACTCATATGTGACTCATACGGTGTCTTTACTCACTTCGAAGTCTACAGGGTGGCAAAAGACCATGTCTTACCTTTACCTTAGTAGGGCCCACACCTGTAGTCTGGAATCGCAATTCCTGAAATAAAGACGAACGAACACAACGAATGACGGTCGCAACTCAGTCCAAACGTAGTGTCATAACGCAAAACGCAAATAATATATATTAACACAAATCACATGCTGGAGTCACTTCATATTTCAACGCAGAAATAACCAGAAATTCAATATATAGTTCCTTTCCCAAGTCATCACTTCTCAGCTGGCGAAAGAATCCTACCACTGGTCTACAGATTTATGAACCGATCTAATCTAATTAAAAGTCACATTACTTAAAACGATAGGTTTACCGAAACACAGAAATAATGAGTATCAATTGCTGTCAACTTCACGTAACAATTCATAGCTAATTTCCAATAGATATCAAGTTAAACATTAAATAACTCACTGCACTTTTTAAATATTACCAAACACTGTACGAGGATTATGAACTAATGCCTTAGATCGTACCTGGTTAACTGAGAGGTTTCTACACTACGTTCACTGAACATAAACTCAAGATTGTTTTCGAAGAAATATAAAAATTTCATAATTCCAATTTATTGCTTTGAATGTACATATTTCACGCTTTCGGCTATGATAATTTTATCAGCATCCGAACAGAATTACTATTGCATTGTAAAACAAACAAATTTGAATCGCTGGTATACATGAATTAAGCCGAACTGAAAGTTATGTAGTCATACGTAAATGTCCATAATTTCTGTAATTATTAACAAATTTCGTTGATGTTTTCACAAATTATTTCCGAAATATTGTTGTACAATTTGGAAAAGTTTTAGTACAGTATTACTTACACGAAAGAAGTTCTAGTCCAAAATGCATGATAATTAAAGAATCACTTTAACCTTAATATTTTCGTGACGTCATTACAGACGATTACTACGTTATATAAAAGACGTTCTGAATAAATTTTGAAAATACAAAATATTGTTAAAAAATATGATTTTTCATTGGAGAATAGTGGCTGGAGTTGAAACCAAAAATTATCGACCCATGTCGAATAAATTATAATTTACTGTTAGCATCAAAACGGTACGCAAAGATAGTCGAGCAGACATGTTGCTAATTTGATCAAGTATGGAAAATATGCGGTAGCTGTCAAACATGGCTAACCGGGAATTTCGAATAGAATATGGAAAAACGGGAGACGAGAAATTGGCATATGATTATTGAAACCTAACGGACCGATATTTATAATGCAAGAATTCGGTCAATAGCGGCCCCATACTAAAATTTAGAACATATTATACATTTTGACAAATAATCTCGAAACAAAATATATAATTTAACACGGTGAAAATTTCGAAATGATGACGAAAAAGTCCTGATAGCACTTGTATCGGTTTTTATTCTTCTTAATATGATTTAAAGTAATTTTCCGGAACGGACGAAATCAATCGAAATATCATCGAAAATTAAGTTTAATTTAGTTTTTACATCTACCTTTCGTAGACAGGGCTTAGGAAGTACAGGTGATGGAAAGCCCATGCATCTGGTCGCTTCGGTTTAAAAATTGGAACTAAACTAACATGGCGTGGGAGAGCATTTCTCCCAGCAAACGGAGAAGAAGGCTGATTCACACCAATCAGCAAAAAACAAGTCACGAAGCATTGACTAGGGCCAATCAAAAACAAGCGTTAGATCCAAGTCATTGCTGCGTGACTAACGAAAACCTGGATGGATAACGATAAAAAATCCAAAGAAAATCCAAGCGGAAAACGCTCAAAGAGTCTAAAACCAACCAAAGAGAATGAGCTAAAGAGAACACACAGAAAGAAAACAAAACGGAGACTAAGAAAATAAAAGGGGAGAAAAATAAAAATAAAAATGGAACAGCAACTAGGCTGTTACATAGACGTGCACAGGTATGTTTACATAATATAATTGAACATCTTTTGGTAGACTGTGACCCTCAAACGTAAGTACTACTGTTTGAGTGGGTACTCGTTCTTTGTTTCCTTGGGTGATTTGTGTGCGAAAGATACGATGAACCTGAAAAATTGGTTGAGTACTGTGAAGATTACGGAGTATAGTTTCATCACTCACGTCGGTTGCAATTTGTTTAATTACACCTTGTCTGGTGACGGCATATGAAGGAACACATGCTTGCCATGCTTTATCTTGAAGTACGGCATGGTTAAGAAAAGCATTTGCATCACATCCAGTGCGAAAAGTTAATTTAAGTAGGTTTCGGCCTACTGCTATAATAGTTTGCAAGCCCGAGATACGAGATTCGAAGGTTTCACCATAAGTCATAGGATAAATAATGGTATTTACATTGCGTGGAGTAACATATACTACATACGGGTAGGTACTGTACTGGTTATAATTGTACACAAGATGGTCCGTGCCAGAAGCACGTGGAGAAGATCGAGGCTTCTCAGATCCATTTGAAGTAGTTGATTTTAATTGAGATGCATTTGCATGTCCTAAGTTGAGAATTTTGTTGTGGGATAGAAGGATGCTGTTCAATAGTAGATGAAGAATGATCCAAAATCATAGCATGGTCAGTACTCAATTTATCAGGAGGCTCTTTATCTTGGTCCGCCATGATGGCGACCGAAAGGGACTTTACAACAACACTTAAGAAAAATTTGATCTCACCTGTATGCCGTAATAGAACAAAACAAGATAAATAATAAACTAATACACGAAAGTATGATAAGAATTATCAGTACGATTCACCTAGAAAGTTGCTGGAGACACTTCGTTTGTAAAACAAAATACACGGCCTTCACCACTCGATCCTAGTTCACCAATCTATTTGAACCTCAAATGAACAGTCAACACTCTGACTTAAATGATCACGATCAAAAACCTCTCTAAAATTCAAAACCGTGAGTCAAGTCAGATAGACAGGTCTACTGCCTCATGCACACGCCAATCACAGTAGTAAAGACGGTCGTAAAACAGCGTTTAAAATGGCGGCGTCCTATCGGGGATAACGAAAAGAAAAGAACTGAACCTGACCTTCCTAACCTCCACTAATTTTTCCTAATGCACTTATTACAATAGATAGGAGAACGTTTTTGACAGGAAAAGTGAAGAAAAAGTAGAATTCGACATATTACAATCACGACCGTATTTACTATTATGATCCGGCGCTAGTAATAACGATGCCACGACAGGCTCCAGAGAAAATAACAAAAGATATGATAACATTGTCTACGTGATGCGTGACCGTCGCGTCGACTGGTCGTGTTGCTTGGCTAAATAAACAAGGAAAGGAGGCAAAATTTAACTTTTCCCCATTGGAAAATTTCTAGATCCGGCACTGGCGGATTACATGGGTATATGTAGCTTTATGTTATTACGCTACTTGAAAGTCGCAATTTTAACTCTTCTGGACTACCTTTTCCTGACCAAACAACTCGAAAATAAAAATTGCAATTTTTACTGTGATTTGACCACATAAAGCTTCCTCGAGACCAAATTTCAGATTTTTTTTGATGGCCCATTTGAGATATTTAAGCCCAAAATCCGGCACTTTTTGACAAAGGGTCATGTTTGAACCCCCGTAGCAAAAAAAAAAGTGGTATGATTCAACTTCACAATTTGCTCTAGATAATCATACTGTTGATAGTTCTAAAGATCACAAAAGAAATTGCAACCTTATATTCAACTAATTTACAAAAAACATGGTGGCCTTTGTGAAGATACCACATTGACATTGGCATGGCATCACGAGAAAAGTCCGATTATACTGACCAAACTATTCTCAAATAAAAATTGCAATTTCTATTGTAAGTTGGGCACATGATGCTCCAGTGACACTAAATTTCAGATTTTTCGTGAGGGTTCATCTATCTGAGATATTTAAGTCCAAAATCCGGTATTTTTCGCAAAGGGCCATGTTTGAACCCCCATTAAAAAACGGATGTAATTTAAGGTCATGATTTTTTGTATGCAGACACTCAGTTAGTAGGTTTACATATTGCAATAATTTGCAGTCTTCTATTCAACTCCTTCACCCTACAAAAAATTGATTTAAAAATTCAATTTTATACAATTCGTTACGCATTTTTCAATCTAATTTTTGGAATTAAGGAATTCATTGAGAAAATGTGGTTCCACATCTTCAAAGTACACTTCAGGAGCTACACAATGGATTATATTTCAGCTCTAGCTTTTCTGTTTTTTTTTAGATATTCAGGTTTCTGTACATGTATAGGGAAGTAAAAAACGCCATTCGCCATGTTGGAAACATGGTCGCCCCGGAAGAAATAAGGGCATAACGTATTTTTCAAAAGTGGTTCTGATATTTTCAGATATGTAGGCACAAATACAAAAAATAAAATTTCTAAAAAGGAAATACAAAAATGGAATACAACAATTCTACAATTGGATGATTTGCCATGCAATTACCCACGATCAAACACTAAGTTATAAGATCGGTGCAGGACCCTCTGTAGCACAATGAAGTGCAGCTCGATGTTGAATCACCCGTAGTTACCTCTATTGGTTCACGAACGTGGTGGTCACACCATTCTTCCGAAAAGTTCACAATGTCCAGAGAACCAATTCCGAACAACTTGAGCCTGATAACACGGTTTGCTTTTGTGCTGGAACATCCCATCGTTGTAAGGGTGCATGAAGTGCATGAAGCTCAAATGGTCACCAAACAGAGCAACGTAGCAGCTATAGGTATCTAAGCTGTACTCACTCGGCCATAAGCTCGAAATCATAGTACTCTACCTTATCGAGCCACCACATATTTTACCAGTTCTCCTGGCTTCAATTACCATGTTGATGAGCTCAGATGAGATTCTGTGGCGGTGTCGTTGTGTTAACTAAAACACTTTAATGGGTCTTCTCATGGATGCTAAAGAAGGGTGCACTGACCTGCTTGATAGCCGTCTCATACCTCCTGTATTAAAAGCAAATGGGATTTTAGTTGATGTCGCTTGTCTATTACCATCGGGAATTCTACGCAGGCACTGTTGGTCACGGTTACTAAGCACACAAGGTCGGCCTCTTAGCTGCACACGGCCGGTGATAGTCCCTTCCATGAGGTATTCCCAGTATACACGTGACGTAATCAATCAAGGAATATTGAATATCCGCACAACTTCGGAAACGAAATATCTCATAGGTCTGGAATTACTGTATTTATCATCCGTATTCAAACTCCAATAATTCATATCTTCTTGCAATGATCGGACTGATCGGTGCTTGTTCTGACCCACGAGATAACACGTCACAACTGCCGTAAATCTCGACGTTCCCCCAAGCCGATACATGACCGCTGCGCCATTTAAACATTTTGTTACCGCTATCCCACGAATTTTGTCATTTGAGTATATACTGTCTCGTTCGACGTGACAGGGATTTGTAAAAATGTTAAATATACTGTATTATTTACGTGTTATCAAAGACAATAAATAATCCTATATCCCAATATAGTCTTAAATATTTTTATTTGTATCACTAATTAAATTATTGATAAGATTGTTTCAAAACCTCATTGTTGCTGAAGAGGTTTGTTGACATTTCTGGTTGAACATCATTATGTCGGATTTACTATCTAAGTTTTTCATGATGATAATAAATTTTGTTACGATTAATCTACGGACGTAACTGTTCAATAAAGAGATTTCAAAGATCTGATATGATTATATTATTATTTTTAATGGTTCGACCTTTCCTTTCTATGACGTCATAATAATTATATTACAGAGATATTTAAAAATAAGAATCGAACCTTAGTAAGGTTGTGTATAACTGCTGTATAGAAAATGAATAAATAGATTTTATTTGACTGTGTGTCTTGTCTGGCTCTTTCTGATAACATCGCAATTTGTAATAATAATAATAATAATAATAATAATAATAATAATAATAATAATAATAATAATAATAATAATAATAATAATAATATTTATCAAAAACTATTTTGATCATAACACTCTTTCCTCGGTTATCTTTAACAAATTTTGAAACAGCTGAATATATGCCTTTCAGATATGCCAACTGTCCCAGGACATTTGGAATGGAGTAAGAATATTTTTAGTGCTTATATGCTTATGAGAATACTAAAATAATTCTGTATATATTCGGAATTTTGTGAGTGTATAAAGAATATTCTGAAATGATCATGAAGAGCGGTAGTTCTTTCAGTGACACTGACAAAGGACTGTATGTATACATCTAATTTTGGATCTAGCAAACTCTAAGCTCGATTTTAATGCTTGAACTTGCATTTCAAAGCTCTTTGGTATACTAAGACACAAAAAAATGGGTCGGTAGGACATCCCTGGGATCCCTTAGGGCTGTTCGAAGAAAAAATTCAGATATCACATTTCTGATGATACAACTGACACCGGATCATATAGGCAGCCGAAACTTCGGGATCATAATCTACGCTTTCATGCCTTTCAAACGGTGTGTTACTCGTCAAAAGCGGTGGAGTTCAAAAGTTATGATTTTTTTAGCCCAATCACAGAATTTTCAAAACTAATAGAAAAGTGTATCTGCCATTATGTCTGTCTTATTGCTTTAGCCCAATATGGTTATTACCAGGGAGTTTTGAGGGTCAATTGCGGGCTTCGTAGAGGCAAATTGATGCTATTTTATCGAAAACGATAAGAGTTATCGTTTTCGATAAAAGATAAAATGAATGTTATGGGCGGTAACAGCACTATGGCTTACGCCCGTCCCGATTATCGTTTTCGAGATACGCAGTCTATCATGGTCTAAAATCGACCTTTTGTATGAAGACTGTGAACTTTTTATAATAGACAGCCTTACAAAATAAGTAATATCAGTACAAAAAAACCTTAGGGGTAATGGAAAGAGTGACGAAAGAGTCGCAGAACGTGGCTGTTATAAAATAATTTGAAATAACACTTCTCAGAGCCTAATTCGAACAGACTGACTAGAAGAAACATAGGCCTAGTTGTTCGTTTACAAGAGCTTTCATTACGAATTTATACAAATCTCTTTAAATATACATGTAATATAAAATATTTTTGCCGCACTGTCTGTATCTGTGTATATTGTCAACAGTATGGGCCGAAGCTTCAAACCCGAAGTATGAGGGAGCAATGCCCTCGAGTTTTTACCACGTTTTTATTACCTCGCTTTCTTGTTTGTCTGGTCGCTACAAATTTTGCAACAGATTTTAAACTAACTTTCCGATGTGCTAGAGATTTGAAACATTAAACATAGCTCAGAACTAAATTACAATGCAATATTAACTTATGACATTTTGTAAAAGTCGCCATTTTGGATCCAAAATGACCGCCAAACCCATTGTTGTATAGAATACACAGGCTAAACAGCTAGGGCAATAGAAACGAAATTTGGCATAAGGATACACTATAACTAATAGGTTACGAAAATATTACCAAACGTTTCGAAAGATGTTATCTTGGATACAAAATGGCGCACAAAAAAAATTAATTTTTACACACCGTTTGAGCTAAAGGAATGAAATTTGGTATGAAGGTACATGACCACTAGTAGATTAAGAAAATATTACAAAATGTTAAAAAAAAGTCGCTATCTTGATTCCAAAATGGCCGGCAAACCCATTGTTGTATAGAATACACAGCCTAAACCGCTGGGGCTAGCAAAGTAAAATTTGGTGTGAAGGTACATTATCACTAGTAGGTTACGAAAATATTACCAAATTTCTCCAAAGACGCCATCTTGGATCCAACATGACGGACACAAAAATTCTTTTTCCACACCGTTTGAACTAGGGATACGAAATTTGGCATGAAGGTGTACCATAACAGGTAGTTTAGGCAAATATTACAACATTTTGAAAATGTCGCCATCTTGGATTTAAAATGGCCGTACAAACATCATTTTCCACACCTTTCGAACTAGAGAAATAAAATTTTAAATGAAGGTGTACCATCATGAGTAAGTCACGACAATATAATAAAACATTAAAAAACAAGTCGCCATCTTTAATCCAAAATAGCCGCCAAAACATTTTCCAAACCACTGAATCTAGAGAAACGAAATTTGGTATAAAGGTGTCCGACCAAGAGTTGGTTACAAAAAATGGGGAAAACCTCCCGTATGGGGGCGCAGCCCCCCTGTTCGAGGGTATATTTGTACCATGGAGGCGCAGTTCACCAGAAAGTTTGATTACTATAAAGGGGGGCACGGATCTCACAAAAAAAAACAAGTTGGGAGCAGAGTTCCAACGGGGGCCTGAGGGCAGCGCCCCCGGCGAAGCGAAGCGAGTATACATACATATATATAACATCCCGATGAGCTAGACACTTGAAACTAAACATAGCTCAGAACTGGCTGATTTGCTACATGTCTGTCATAATCTCATCCAAATGTTTAAAATCTATTGCAAAATGTCACACACACAATACTAAAAAGCAGAATATAATTATTTAAATAAATATTTTTTTAACATACCACGTTTTCAAAACTGACAACAAAGTATAAAATCATTTATCCTAACCCCATACAGATTTATACACTTGTAAGATTTAGAACGAAAAACGTGGGGTGCATGCAATAGATAATAGTAAGGAGTGTAGAGAGTAGCTGTCGTTGAGAAAACTCACACAACAAACAGTTTATATCATTTGCAATGCAATATAATTGTTAGTGACTTAGGTGAACTATTCATGCATCAATTATCTATTGCATTCGCCCCAGGTTTCTCGTTCTAAATCTTACAAGTATATAAATATGTATGGGGCTAGGAGAAATTATTTTATACTTTTTAGTCCATTTTAAAAACGTGGTATATTATTTATTTTTTTTATTTATTTAAATATTTATTATAACACAATGTAGGTCTACTAGCACGTAGAAGTAAACATATTTCTTTGCCCTTAAATAGAAAAAGATTATTTCCTGGAATTTTGAACTACAGATAATTGATTTTTGCGGACGGTAATTATGGTCAAAAATAAATATCTTTCTTATATAGTAGAGTAATTACAAATTAACATGTTGTATACGGGATGGGATTATATTTTGGTAAGAATTCAGTTTTTCAGTTTACAGTAAAGATGTCTTCGAAGTTGTATTGTCTCTAGGAACTTAAATGCTTCCTATAATTCAAAATATTTCTTCAGTTGCTTGAAGTTTTATTAGTATCTTATTACAAACTACACCAAATAACTTCAGTCTATATCACCTTAGTTAATGCCTTATGCTACGTGGCTCAGTTGGTAGAGCGCTCACCTCTGGTGCTAGGGGTCGTCGGATCGATCCCTGTTCATGCCATGTGGGTTTTGTGGTGGACAAACACCGTGTGCGTAGGTTTTCTCGGGGTGCTCCCGTTTCCTCCCACTTTCTTCATTCCATCAATTCATCCCATCATCATCCATACGGCCTGAGCCATAGTTGCCTAAAGGCCTTAAAATAAATTCAATTAATGCCTTATGTTTATCGGGCGAAGATATAGGAAGTATAGCAATGTGGCAGTGAATGCATACATAACCCTAACACCTACCACCGCTGCAGAAAAGCAAGCAATAGTAAATTGGGATGAATATGTGAGGATTTTAACTCCAATCCTGCAGAGATTACCTGTCTGCGCTTTCTATGCATCTGGCCATAGGTTCAATTCACATCGAGGTCCACTGAACGGAGTGGTTCGGAGTCCACTTTACCAAACACTTTAGCTCCCGTTGTTTAAGACGTTAATAATAATTTAATTAACTGACTTAAAAAAAACTTTATCTCAGTTTTAGCAGAGAGAAGGGAATTAATTCCATTCTCGCTGGTTTTAGTAATATCTGTCCATCTTTCATGGTAGACCATTATCAGATGCTTTTGGCAGAACACGATGACCTACTGAGCATAATCATATTGTATTATCTATAGTCAACATCGTCGTTTCTTTCCTGGTAATGATAATATATTTAGTTAGCGTGGTATATATTCTTTTAACTTTCAGTGAATGTTAAAAAGAATGACATGAAAGTATTGAATTGTTCCACAAACATATCACGACAGAAGCTAATAATACCAAAGAACGGTATTTGAAATATAGAGGTTGTTTTTGCTACAATCAAGAACGCTTTGTCTAGCCTTTAATTTTAACATCATCCTGATCAGTCGAAGTCTGTGAATTACATGTTACAAAACAAGATAAAGTGACCCTTGTGTTCTTTGACATGTAACTGACGTTATACATAATGGTGACGGGTTTTAGGTAACAATATCGTTAGTTACAAAGAGTATGCTGCATTTATTTATAGCTACATTCTTAAGAGAATATCATAAAGCCGGTAGCAAGTTCATTAAGATCTGAAGAACATTTTTTACAGCAAATAGTGATATGGTTTGACTAAGCTTAATACATATCCAGACACGAATTGCAAAATGTACTACATCTACAGCGATCAAATATTTTTCTAGTATTTTAGTGAGGCGTTTTGAGAAAGGATGTTTCCCAAAATCCGACAAACTAAGTCTGTACATGGACAATGTGAAAAATAAGAAATTAACGGAGAAAACGACAAGGATGACACACTCAGTCACACTGTTCCCAATGAATATACGGTCTTCTTCCACACTTATACTCATCATGAGCTCTAACAGAGACACGGAATCCAGAATTTCCAGGCCAACTTTGTAACACACCGTTGTAATAACAGAGTACCTATCGGACTTCCTGTTCTCATTGTTATGGCCTTCCACAAGGAGAAGAAACACTAGAGAACTTGCAGCGATTGTTATTTTTATAATTTGAGGTTCCGCTTCAGATTGAAACTTAAAGTCTTTGTTATCGAGGAAGAAGTAAAGAATCTTGCTCAATATCACACAGCAATACAACAACCATGATACAAAAGCCATTGGCATTACAACAGTTTTACCTTCAAACTTACGAAAACATCCAGGTAACAATTTGTATGAATGGTTGGAACGCTTACACAATGTCGTGTACGCATGGTACATCGTTACACAGAAAACAAGCATACATAATACATCACCAATAATCCAAAAGTAAGTTTTAAAAGCATTATGGTGGTAACTTATGAGTAGATAATTCAAAACTCCTCCTTGAATACCCGATATGAAAATTAGGAGAATGGTTAGCATCAATTGAATTCTTCCACTCTTACATCCTGTTTCATTTTCTGAATACAATGTAAGTGCATCCATTTTCATGGTTTACTTTGTTCTGAATATTTGCTTGATGTCACGCAGACAGCAGAATTTGAAGGTCGAGTCTCTGAAAGAAGAAATGAAAGTATTCTGTAAATATCAAAACGAAGATCATAGGCCTATTTGATAATTGATACAATTGCAAGTTACTTAATATAAACAGTGTTTGAAGTCAATGATTAACGTGAGGAATGAAAAACGTTTAAGGAAATTCGTGGTAAGGTAAAAATAATAATTAATACTGCTTACAAAAAATACATTACTGATGTAAAGAACGATATCAAAAAATTCTGGTCTTATGTGAAGAATAAACGAAATTGACAATATAGTACTGATATCATGATATATAAAGAACAGTGTTTTAAGAGTAACTTAGATGTATCAAATGCATTTGCTACGTATTTTGATTCAGTGTATTATAATTGTTCAATCAATATTTGTTTAGATAATTTACCGAATTTGAAAGTAAGGCATTCCTTGCCTACTAATTCATTCATAGGAATAGAATGTTTAAAGGCATTAAAAGAAACTAAACCCAAAAGCTAGCGAACCCGATGAGATATCATTATATGTTTGTAAAGCGTGTGCTGAGTTATTAGTTAAAGAATTGAGTCCTGTTTTCAACTTCATATTAAATACCAATAAATTTCCAACTAATTAGGAGAGAGGAAAGTTTGTCCTATATTCAAATCTGGAAGTGAAATTTCTAATAGACCTATTTCCTTAATAGCTCTTCTGCTAAAGTCTTTGAACGTTTACTGTATAATAAAATATTAAATCTTATTTATCATCATTTCAACATGGATTTATACCAGCGAGATCAACTATGTCTAAGTTGGTTTGTTATACTCAAGATTTAAGGGATTCAATAGTTAGAGGTAAAACGGTCGAAGTTGTATATTTTGACTTCACCAAAGCGTTCGACAAGATTGATCATGGTATACTAATCAATAAGTTGGCTAGTTTTGAGTTATCTAATAATTTACTTTAATTTATCGTACTTATTTTATAGAGAGTACTATGTTGTCTATAAGCATGAGAATTCCTTTTTTCTATAATTCTAACTCAGAAGTACCTCAGTGATCGAAATTGGGATCTTTACTTTGTCTAACTTAATGACTTACCTGAAACAATTCAATATACTAGTTTCCTAATCTTCGCTTGTGACCTTAAGATAAATAAAGTAATAGAAATGCGTAAGATAAAATAGAATTACAAAAAGATATTGATAATTGTTTTATTTGGGGCGTATTCAATAATCTACATTTCAATCTGAATAAGTGCTTTACAATACTATAAACTACTTTAGAAAGGAATGTACCCAAAGTTACAATTATACAATAAATAGAAATAAAATAATAAGGAAAACAAAATTAAAGACTTAGGGATTATTTTTATATAAAAAATATATTTTTCTGTCTCATCAAAAATACGTAATAAATGAAACACAGAAACCTTTGGGTTTCACAATAAGAAATACGAAAGAGTTTATCCATGCTACGATCTTAATGTTCAATGAATTTGTAAGGAACAAACTTTAATGTTGTATGGTTTACCAATTATAAATCACATAGAAAAAGTATCGAAAAGGTTGAAAGCAAATTCTTGAAATATTTGTTTTATAAGAAATATAGAAGATCAGCATGTAAGGAAAGAATATCTTATGAAACTTCGCATCATGAGTTCGATGTTTCTAGTTTAAACAGCAGAAAGTTTTTGGTTATGCAGACGCTTTTGTAAAACTTAATAAATTTTAGAGTCGATTCTCCACGTTAGCTTCAAGATTTAAACTTTAATGTAAGGAAAGTTAATCTTACGAAGAGACAACCGTTTTACATACAGAATTGCAAATACAATTTACAAAGAAGCTCACCAATAATAAAGATGTGCTATGAACACAACTTATTAGCAGAAAAGAACTATGAAATTGATTTCACTATAAACTACAATAAGTTTAAGAAAATAATTCTGCTTTATTTGAAAGAGCGGAATTGTTCTCTGTTTTTAATGTGTTTTGATGTAGTCCTATGAAAGGATCTGTCTGCAGTATTCAAATTTAAGTAGCTTTTTTCTTTTTAGTATTATAATTATATTTGTGTCTAATATTTTTATTCTTGTAACATTCAGTTTATAACTTTGTATATCTATATACTATTTTAGTACATGTTATCTCTCACCCATTATCATTAGATTATATACTCAGCTATAGGTGAGTATATGTAATAAATAATCAAAATCCCCTAAAAATACACTGATTTATTCGTTTCAATTTTCAGTAACCATAATAATGAAAGACTTTAACGTTCTCTCGGTACATAAATCATCTGAAAACTGAATTTATGTTTCCACGATTGTGAGTAGGGGAGACTTGTCTATATCGGCCACCCTTAAACATTCAAACCAATAACTCACAAAATGTTAATGTTATGAAAACTCTGCACACTGCAATAAATAACTACTAGTTTAACTCTTTTTTTTTTAGAATTTTTACTTCAGTAGTAAAGGTAAAAATGTTTTTTACAAAAGTAGTAGAAATGGCGTGTTAGAAATTTAACATGACAAAGCGACCACTTTTTCACGTTCATGACAACTGTAAGTACATGTATGAAACCTTAATTACAAGCAAAATATTCCAGAGCATACTAAAACGATAAAAATCTTTAACAATAAACAAACAATGAAGTTTGATATGAAACGAAATATACTAAATTGAACTTATTTTTAAAAGATAGTCCGAAAAGATTACTTGATCATATTTCGTTTTTTTTAATAATAACCAGAAAACGTATGCATTACCAAAAAAAAATTGCAAATAATATTACAGAGCAAAATTGTACAGCGAAAATATTGCAGAGCATATAGTAAAATAAGGTAAGACGGCTAGTGTGACTGTTTCAGACAGGTGACATTTTCTACAAACATTGTGATTCCAATATGGCTAGTCATCATCAGCGATCTAGTTGACTTCTCTATTCATACAAAAAAGCAGTGTGTTATATGGAGACCAAATAACCATTCGTTTACGTAAGTATTTCCAAGACCTTTCATATGTCAAAGTACCACTTGCCTTACAGACCAGTGAAAGAAAACAGTTTGGTTTTTAAAAACAATGACGATAATAAGCAACAATCAACGTTCTTTCGAACACTTTTTCAACTGATATAATGCACGTAATCAAAGAGTATCCCATTATGAAGCAGCACAGACTTACCAGAAAAGTAGCGATGTCCGTTACAGATATGGTGATCTTTATAGACGGTCTCGGCTACCTGATTTTATAAAAATTTGACAGGTACTGAATCTGTTTTCGAATATTTATAAATAATTTCCTTTAATCAAATGAACAGCATATACCGATACGGATGACAATTTTAATTTCTATGTAAGAAAGTATAAATACAATAACTACCGTCAACTTAACTTTGGTCGCTAAAAAAAAAATAACATTTTTGTTAGGTCACTAGGTGTCATATAATGTTATTTTTTCTCTGTTACACCATTTTTATATAGTTTATAATGATGGTAATGGTAGTTCTGGTTGAGGGAAACACAAGTATTTAAATCCTATACAGATATGCCCAAAAAACGGAAAAGGGAGCTACTTTGGGTATAGTACTTCCTGACCTCATGATTGGAGTATTGTTTGTGTAGATGTACCATTGGACACATTAATATTAATAGCAGATCATCCTCTTTCATTTGATAGCTAAATAATGAAAATCGATTAATATATAACAGAGTTATTCATTATTTTATTTTATGTTGTTTACAGACATTGGCTGCTAATTGTAAATTACAATTGTATTGAATATAAAAGCTCCCTGACAGGAAAGTTGTTGTATTTGAAACATGTTTTCAAATATCAAATAAGAAGTTTACGTCCTTGAGAAAAACGTTTCCGGTTTTTAAGAAAGAAAAACAATACTAAGAATTTGGAACATATTACAGTATATCTGTAATAACAATTTTCAGCTGCTTTGTTTATGTTACAGACAACTTGAAGCAACCAAGTAAACAATACTCTTGAAAAGCTTTAAATTCAGAAAATAATAAAGAACATGAAAAACTGCAGTACTGTACATTGGGTATGAAACAAAAGTTGAATACAAATTTACCATGTTTTTTTTTTCTTTTTCAATGCTCAAGTGTGAGATAAATAAATGAAAATACAAATAATTCAAAGAACAGATTACCTTTAAATTTCAACTAATTTATACAGAAACATACCGGTACGGTAAACCATGGACAGCTTCACAGAAATGATAGGCTTACATTTAGGTAGCGATATGCCCGCATATTTAAAACTTATGGCAGTGCAAGATACTTATTTGTTCTTTGAAAAATGATATGCGATAATGATATTATACAGCACAAATACAAAGACTATTGTAAACATATCAAATGCTAAAATTGCAAGTAGTGCCAGCCTTACAAAGAAAAAGGCTTATTTATGGCAGTGGAGGCTCGTGGCTGAAACAGTAGGTGAAGTGCTACTAAACCATTTGTATGTAAGTACACTTTTATATTCCCTACTTGTAACAGTTATCCTGAATATCCAGATTGATTGAATTGTTATTAATGTTCTAAACGAGCCAGTGATCTTCTACGGACGGGCCTTACAACCTTTTGGTAAAGTGTGCTCCGAACCATTGCGTTGAATTGGTCCCGGCGGGAATTATTATTTCATATTCTTCTCATCAATACTAATTTTCTACCCTCCAAGGTAATATACTGTTTAAGGCAATTTGCTAGTTCTCTACAAAATGAACAAACTATTACATGACTGTGTTAAGTACACTTATTATTGAAATCGAACTAATCCTTTTCTTGAGTTTCAAATTAAGTAATTTTTCTAAAAGCGAAACACCACGGGAGTCCTCATGCATGGGGTCCCCGGTTTGTGCCATGTGAGCTTTGTGGTGAACAAACGCCCTGTGCGTGGATTTTCTCGAGGTTCTCCCGTTTCCTTCCAATTTCTTCATTCCGCCAATTCTCCCATCATTTTCCATTCGGTCTCAGCCAAAAGCGTTTCATAAAGGCCTTAAATAATATTCAAATGCAACTTAAGCGTTAAGTTTTTAAATCCCTGTTGCATATTCTCACGACTTTATATCAAGCAATTATAAAAAATTTCTTACTACCAAAGTATGGTTCTCTTTAATATTAATATAGCACTTATTCAAGGCTGCACATGAGGCCAAAGACACCGAAAACTAGACTACATTTCGGTACTCTAATTTCTCTTCGGCTCCACATCATTGCCTTTAATTTTTTAGCCTTTTCTATACCACTGTTAAGGTTAAGTGAATTGGTATGTTTCCTTAAACGCGTTATTCCGAGAAAGGTCTACACAATTCATAGAAAAGATCTGTCGATCAAGCGTTGGTTCCGTGCGAGAATAAAGAAAATACTACACATACTCAATCAGCTGCAAGGTCATTGCGTAAACTTTCCTTTCATGTCATTTTAGTACTAATTACTTCGGCTTATCTCAATGAAATAAACAGTTAAGTTTAAATTTCCACAAACACTCATGTCCCACACGGGACACGTTTCCGACACCCCGTGAAGTCGTGAACTGAACTCATCTGCCTCAAGTCACTCGACACACACAGATAAAAACTATTTGCTGAAAAAGAGAAAAAAAAATCACCAGCTTACCGCGTGAGTAACGTCTTTATACAGCCACTACTATTTGTATGTGTTCAATATTTTCACAATATTTTGTTTACATTAATATTATTTACTTTCATGTTTTCTAATATTATTCTTTACAGGCGAATATATAAACCTGTACAGATAAAGTGCATTGTTTTATTTTTCCTTCTGAAAAAAGTCCTTTTTTTTTTTACATTTTTATGCTAGAAACAGGTAGCGCTAATTTATTTCCGACCCTAAATGGCAATAAATATCAAAATAAAAATAGGCTACAATAACATTACCTTAAGACCTATTATTGTATCTACGTTTCTCAAACATAAAAACCAGAGCAAACTGGTTTTGTGTTCAAACATGCAATTGGTGATGGGAGGAAATACTCAGGAAAGAAATACTCAGGAAGTCAAGTGAACTTCACTGCACTACTTTCTGTTAGCTGATGTGTCAATTACATATAAAGATGTTTTTCAAAGAACTGGTTTCCAGTTCACCGCCTAGCCTAGTAAGCATAACGTCCGATGCCTGGTCGGGGTTCGATTCCCTCCAAGATAAACATTTTCTACAACAGACTTTGTTTTCTCATTACTACTTATGAAAAATAATTCCCTTTTGCATTTTCAACATTTTACGAAGTTCGCGGAA
>JAGDQP010017704.1:0-37971 GCA_022664845.1 Lepisma saccharinum | reverse complement strand
ATGACTTGTTTCGGTGCCTTACTTATTTTTATGTCACGGGCCGCTACTGCCTTACACTCCTCACTCACCACAACGAGTAGGGAGGATAAGACTGCAAAAGTGCATATTCCTGAAACTATACTTGTTCACAGTGTTCGATTGTTATAAACTACGAAGAGGGGAGTCTAAGACTAGTAGTAGTTGCTTATAAGTTTCAATCAGAAACTATACCTGTTATGGTATAGATACAAAGATTTTGTCCCTGGTTAAGGGGTGTGCACTCTTAAATTTTTCACTCCCGAGACGTTTCAATTTTTACCATATGTCATACCAATAACTGTGAAGTGAGGAATAGGCATAAAGCAAAATTGTTAATTGGAACATTTTTGCTTCCAAAATGCATTACCGCAACGACGTTCCAGCGCGTTCCGGTACCAGTACACCTCTGCCCTGGTTGGGATGATATTCAGAGTTAACGACGAGGGATTAAATCCTCACGAACCGGGGAATATCCCTGGTATCCCCCCCCCCCACCGACAAATCGAACACTGCTTGTTCACTAAGAGAAGTAGGGTGAACAATTTAGATTTGTCTCTAAATAAGTTTCACACTACCGGAAAGGATTTCCTGCGTCACCTAGAGGAACAGGGAAGACGACTACTTACAAGTACATAAACTTGATTTTTATATGGGCTCAGTCTTGTAGCTTGGACTTCGGCCTGTCACGATTCGCTCTTTACCCATTAAAATCCACACCCATGCCCCTTTCGGGACTCGAACCCGTGACCTACGAGTCGTTGGCCTACCGCCGTAGACCGCACGGCTACCCGGCCGAAACTTACAAGTACATGTTCCTCAAAATTCTGAAGGAAATCTTCACTCACTACATGAAGAGACAAAGATATCTATTTGGACATTCTATTGAAAACAGAAGGGCAGTTTTTTTAGACATTTCGTCTGTTATACCACACAAACGCAAGAATAGTATCTGAACTAATAGTATCGTCGCTCCCCGTGGAAAGGTAATCAGGCAGGGAGCTCATCCCTCAGACACAGGGACGTACGCAGAGGGGAGGAGTCCGTAGTCCGTACCCTCCCAAACAATCATATTTTTTTCTGAAATTTGTATAATTTTTGGCAAAATTACATGCATTTTACGTAAATTTTACATTCAGAAAGACCTTCGACCCCCTCCCCCAAATCAGCTTGTGGGTACGTGCCTGCTCAGACGTAATGAACTTAAAAGAATATTGTCCAGCACTTAAACAAAATGTTTAAATGAACAAATTTAACGTGTTTAAAATAAGAAATTTCACGTACAAAGGTATGACAGTTTGAAGCAGAACGTTAACCACAATATGCTAATCAGATGGAATAACTACTTTTCAAAATATTTTAAATTGACGTAGGTTTATTTTTATTATTTGAATCATTAGGTTTAGATATCATGAAGCGCAAAACAATATTGACCAGTAATTCCGAGAGACGCCTTCCTGTGAGGGTGTCACCCCCAAATTATCGACAACATCCCCCAACTTTAATATTTTTGCTGTGAAAAATCAATAGAAACCGTGCAAAACTCCATTTACACCCTCCCAATTTTGACTTTACACCCCACTCTCAAACTAAAAATCCTGGGGGAAACCCTGATATTAATGATTTGGGATTTATAAAATAATGACAATACTGACGTTAGAATAGCACTGTACTATTACAAAAATGACTATTCTGCACTGCAAGTCAGAAGCCCGTAGTACTACGAGATCATGGGAAAAAATACGTGGAGTAAAACTTCTCTAATATAGGCCTAATAAATGCGTGCATAGAGTAAAATAACCCATATCTCATTTCTATTACAAAAAATATACGAATGTTTAGTATCAGTTTTAAGAAAAATGCATGTCCGGGCACATGCCCCTCTTGTGCTATTGCCTGCGGACGCCCAAGACCAAGAAAATTCTCTAATATTTTCTTGTAATTATCATATGCTCTGAATTTCTGAATTCAAAGTATAATGCTCAGCAGGTGGCGCTAAAAATGCCCATAAAATTATAATCGGTGAAATAAGACGGTAAATGAAATAAACTGTCAATGAACTGTACTTATCAATGAAAAGAGCTGTCGACAAAGTGGCTTGTCGACGAAACGTACCTGTCGACGAAATGAACTGTCGACAAAGTGGCTTGTCGACGAAACGTACCTGTCGACGAAGTGAGTTGTCGACAAAGTGGCTTGTCGACGAAACGTACCTGTCGACGAAACGTACCTGTCGACGAAGTGAACTGTCGACGAAGTGGTGTCGACAAAGTAATCTGTCGACAAAATGATTGTCGACAAAACGAACCGAACCCGTTAAAAGTATCTATATTGATTTTGATGTATTACTAATCAATGTATAAGGGAACCAAGAAAGTTTTGTCGCTTTTTGTGGAGGTCTGTGTTCAATTGGCCCTCACACCGTGAGTTGAATGCGAATGGAGATCAGGCAAACGTTGTTGGTGTGGGTATAGCCAACATACTACCTGATTGTGGCAGTTCAGTTACACCGTGAACGTGCGGAAGGACAGAGTGAACATAGGACCTCTACAGATCATCATAAGGGCGTGTATGCTGTACGAGTTCAAACTGGGGTCAAACGCAGCTGCAGCGGAGCGGAAGATATGCCAGGCCTTTGGTGAGGGTGTCGTGACTACGCGGACAGTGCAGCGGTGGTTTACCAAGTTTAAGAACGGTGACGAAACACTCGGAAACGCACCACGTGCAGGAAGACCAACACAGGTACCAAATGAAGATCTTCAGGCAGCAATTGAGGCGAACAGTAGCCAGACATGTGAGTAACTGGGACTACAATTCAGTGTGAGTGGAGAAACCATTCGTCAGCACCTCCATGAACTTCGGAAGCACTACAAGTTGGGTCGATGGGTCCCACATGATTTGACTCCGGGCCAGAAGGCAACGCGAGCAGACACCTGTGTTTCTTTGCTGTCTCGTCTGAGGAAGGAGCCATTTCTGGACAGGGTGTTTACATGTGATGAGAAGTAGGTCCTGTACGAAGCTCCACGGCGCCGTCATCATTGGTTAGCATCCCATGAACCGGTTCCAAAACAGCCGAAACCAGCACTGCACCAGAAGAAGGTCCTCCTGTGTGTTGTTTGGTGGACTGCTCCCCACATCGTGCATCGGAAACTGCTACCAGCTGGTCAGAGCATCAATGCAACTGTGTACTGTCAGCAGTTGAGCCGTGTTCAAGAAAAACTCAAAACTCTGGAGCCAGCACTTCTAAATCGCAAAGGTGTCCTCCTGTTACAGGACAACGCTAAGCCAACGTGACTAGATGACCCGGGACACCATTCTACGCCTTGGATGGAAAACACTATTGCATCCACCGTACTCCCCGGACATTGTACCGTCCGATTTTCACCTGTTCAATTTCTTGGACAATCACCTTAGAGGACGCAAGTTCAAATTCCTAGTAGAGGTGCAAAATGCACTTGATACTTTCTTCGCTTCACGGCCCACCAAGTTCTACAGCGATGGAATCCATGGCCTTCCAGAACGTTGGCAGAAGGTCGTCGATGCTGATGGGGACTATTTTTGATCTTCCAGGTACGTCTTAGGTGACATATCGATGTTGGAAGGTGGTGGGTGAAAAAGCGACAAAACTTTCATGCTTACGTTTATATTATATTTAAAAATGTTTTGATGGATAGTCTTATTAGAACAAAAAAGTGAACAAGTTATGCCACGAGTATGAAACCAGAAGTGCTACAAATGAGAACTTAGAAATAATCGGAGCTAACAAGACAACAACACACCAATATACGTACTATCTTGTATGAAGAATTTACAATAAAAAAGGCTATATGCATTAGAAAAGAAAAACAATTCAGCCTCTTAAGAAACTTTTGTGTTCGTTAAAACGTCTAAGTGGCCATGATATAGAAGTAATATTATTTAAATAATTTGTTATGTGCAACCATAAGAAAGTAAACTAATATTTACTCTAGAAAGACGTACACACGCAAGGTGGGAGTTCAAACGTTATATAAACTTCTAATGTACAAAGTTAGATCAATTTCAATTCGGTTCAAAATTGTGTTTAATTTGCGTTTAAAATATTGAACATCTGAATTTCGCTACTTTCAGAAGGAAATGAAAGTTTTGATATTGAGCGTTTTCATACTTTCGATTTTTGATACAGTTTGAATTTAAAATCTTGATAATTTATGTTAGAAGTTAGGTAGATGAAGTATTAATATTTAGTTGTATTAATATTTATCTTCATTTTACAATACTGGCTGTGAATAATAGGTATGGGTTTACGGGACGCACTGGTTTTGATAAGGTTGAACACTGAACTACTCCGTACAATGAACATCCACCGGAATTGAGCCAAAGACCACGCTCACAGAAAAAAGCACATATGTTCTAACCATTCAACCAGCATTGATCTTTTAAGGGTTGTGTCCAAAATATCGTGCTCCCAAGGATTTAATCGCTGTTCATAAGGAATATGAGTATTTAATCGCTGTTTACAGTACGCTGAGTTTTTATGATTAATTAATGGGTACCTTCATTCTACTGCTTTGATTATTTTAGGTGTTGTGCCTCATCTGTTACCCTATACAAACAAACCAGATTTCGTTGATAGCTGTCTGATGCTCTGTACTTACTTCACTTTTCGTGTTTTTATACCCAGCAACAAAGTACCACTTGAATTTCCTAAAATAATATTTATTTCTGTATTAAAATTATACTGAAAATATTGAAACATTAAGCATTGTGTGCAATTGATAGTTTTGAATGAATAATAATACTAAAGAAGCCATTAAATTATTTGGTGTTTTAGTTTGAAAAGTATAATTAGGAAACAGTGGTAATGATATAGTTATCAACAAAATCTTGATCACTAGTTCATCAAAGCATGTTTCTTTATTTAAATTATCTCACACCCAGTAGAGTCATTGTGTTCTCTCAAACTGTAATAGCTGGACAAAACCCAATTTCAAACTGTGATTTCAGAAAACGAACCCTGAAGGTATTATCACATTTGGATTGGCAATTGTGGAACATCAGCTGTGAAAGTATTCATTGAAGCATTTTCATGCAAACGACCAATCAATGTCGCTAGTTATCCAAACAACGTACGGAGCCCGCCCGCATCACTCTTTCTGATGCTGGAACATCCGGAGGAAAAATATATAGATGGTTTACAACTGAAATAGAGAGAAAGATTTTTAAAAGAATGTAATTGTTTATAATGCTTTCCGAATTACGCTTTTAGAAAAATATTACATTTGCGAGTTATTAACTTTATAATTCCGCCCAGATTTCCAAATTATCAATAGTTTTCATACGTTTGATATACAGTATTTCGATAATTTTGAATTTGAATTTTATTTATGGCCTTTATGCATCTAAGGTTCAGATCGGGATGGGGATTAGAATGCGGAAAGGTGTCGGCGAGAGCCTAAGTTGAAAGTACAATCCCGGTATGTGCCTAATGTGACTGGGGAGAAAACCTGGCAAAACTTATATTTCGATAAAATCACAGCAGATGAAATTGCAGAACAATGTTGTTGCTCTAATCTTCAGAGGGTTATATCTGAGTTAATGCAGGTAATATTTGTAACTCTCTATAAATACAGAGCAAGCGTATAAGTTTCGACACTAGAGATTTATGAAAAAATAGAAACTGGTTATCTGAGAGCATGTTGTCTTCAATTACTTTGACTCTCTCATTTAAAAGCACTTCTATCTCTGAATCTCATTAAAATGGATCTAATTCCTCCGGCTAACCAATTGTTCCGAAAAATACACTTTTTTACCTGTCACTCAATTTGACAATATTGGCAAAAATAATTCGCGTTTACAGCCCACCATTATATTCTTTAATAATTCACCTCACTCTCTAACTCATTAAATCGACCTAATTCCGCCGTCCAATCAGGTGATCAAAAAAAAATCATACCCTTCAGCTATGCATTAATCTGTCAAAATATTTAATTCCCGCTCACGCAATTTCCATTTACCGAACACTCACACGCACATAAAATCCAGAAAACCCTTGACATATCAACCACATAGAACTCAAAAACAACTATGATCTTTTCCTACCATCCTTTCTTCTTTTAAGTTTGGCAATTGTCAAATTTAGTGAGAAGTGAAGAGTTTCAGTACAATTAGTTAGCCAACGAAATTGCAGTAGATATATCATAATGAGGTTTAGAGACAAAGGCGAATTTTGATTAGAGGACGAACGTGTGTTTGTTTCAATAAGTAATTGAATGATCTTCTAAGTTACTTTAGCAGATGATTGGCCTCTGGCGGTATTTTCAGAGATTGCTAATCTGAAGAAACAGGGGTAGAGTGTCGAAACCGTTACTGTTATTCTCTATTTATTGGGCGTAGTTTGAAGTCTTATCAGCGCTATTAATTATGTCTTACTATTCTATATATGCACCTTGCATGTTTCATGTACATTTGCATGAATATAATACTAACTTGACATGGGTATGTGTGTAATTTTATGTTAATTTTCATTCACTCTTTCAATGAAATTCACATCAATCTTGAACTCCATATTTATAGTCCAGTGAACGAAGCCTAAAGTTTCATGAAAAAAGGAACAAATTAGTAATGAGCAAAATATTTGTATGAAAGTCAGGAAAGTCAGAAACAATATACTAAAAGTCCCAAAAAATCTGACATTGCTATTGCAGATAATTTTGAAAACAAAATGCCGCGCTTTATACGCATTAGGACCTAATGATATGATACTGAAAATATGTATGTGTGTATGTTCGTTCGACAAAGGCTTCTGTATAGTTCAACGTATCTCCAACAAACTTGGGAGGAATAAGCCTTGCTACCCTAAAATAACAACTGTAGGGGTTTCAAGCCCCTATAAGAACTCCGTTTTCAGTGTTGCCAACTTATTACAAAGTAAATTTTCCCCAAAAGGTTTTATTCAAAGTATCTGCACTAAATTTGTCATGACTAGTCTTCGACGCCTTATAAACATGACTGTAGAGTTCAACAGCACTCAAACAACTCAGTTTACAATGTTGCCATCTTTTACAATTACATAGTTGTCAATGGCTCCTATACTATTCATCTCGTCTACACCAAATTTGGCATGAATATTCTCCGTCATCCTAGAAATATGACTGCAGTGTTCAACACTCGTAAGCAACCCAGCTGACAGTGTTGCCACATTATTATAAAATTGATATTTTATCAAAGTTTTCTATACCATTGAAGCAATTCACAAGAAATAACCGCAGAAATATTTCTTAACGCCCTGTAAAAACAACTATTGGGATCCTCATCCCCACAAGCATCCCTAACTCCATTTTATGCCTTAGGGGAGTTGAGTTTAATATAATCAGTCTGAAAATATGAGCAGCACGAAGCTTAGACCCCCATATCTTCCACGTGCATTGCGCAAGAGTGAAATAACGAAGTTAGTAGCCATGTTTGGAGTTTCATGGATGATGAGAGTGGAGTCCAAGCTAGTGTGCAGCTATTGTTGTGTAATAAAGGAGAAGTTTAAAGGTGTGTAGAATTTTAAAAAGAGTATATTTTTAGCTATAGTTAAATCAGGGTAATGGAGGTATCCATTCGTTATATAGAATATATCACTTAATTTACAGTTAGTTCCGTCTAGAAACACAACGCTAGTCGTTTGTTCACTTATTTGTGATAAAACAAATTTGTAAATTAAAATCCTTAAAAAAAACACTAGCAGTCGGTGAAATATGAGCTTTTAAATTCAGTTCAATATGAGCATGTACACATTTACTGAAAATAATGAGAGAAATGAACGTGAGGAGCTTTTGCAGGTATTAACTTAAACAGAAAATCTGTAATGACAGAATAATTTGTGGATGGCATTTAGTACCTCCTCCAAATTAATCAAAGACCACATGCAGCAGATGTTACTAAGTAATATTCCTCACAGTATACGAATGTATAAGCTTATTTGATCATTTGTAAACTAACCTAACGTGATCTATCCTAAAGTCAGTAATAGTTACAATATTACGATTCATAGGCCTAATCACTACCAAATTATTTGGGAGAGATACTGAAAAGCAGCCTAATTTTTAATGACATGGATGACAGAGGCTGCAGCCCTTTAGTTCATAATCAGCTTAACGTATTATGTTTGGTCACTTTTCGTCAATTTCCGGTTTAGGTCCTATTGCTAGACTCTTGACTATTCTACAATAATGAGTGTAACTGGGGTGATATGGAAGCCCCAGTCCTGCCTAGCACTAGTCAACCCTCCCCACAAACAAATCATAGGCCTAATAGTTAGCCTATTGTAAATGTTATATTTTACTGAAGTTTTAACCCGAGGTAGGGCTAAAGATTTAGTGTTTCTGTGCTTTTGGTAATTTTTTGTTTTATGTAATTCACTGTTTTTTTTAACTTGCGATGAGAAAAGTCTAAGCCACATTTTCAGTTTTGTCAAAAAAATGGCCAATTAGACTCTTCTCCCTCTTGGGGAAGAAAAGTCTAGTTGTCTATTTTTGTTCATTTTTTGTCAAAACTGAAACTGCGGCTTAGACTTTTTTTCGTCGCAGGTCTTCATTTGCACATTCACAGGACTAATGTTCGAGTGTGTGTTCGAGGCTTCGTGGTGGACAAAAATCGTGTGCGTGCGTTTTCTCGGGGTGCTCCCATTTCCTCCCACTTTATTCATTCCACCAATTCATCCCATCATCATCCATACGGCCTGAGTTTTAGTTGCCTAAAGGTTTTAAAATAAATTCAATTCAATTCACAAATCTCTCGAGCATATTCTGTGGCTTTGGCACCTCGATTAGACGCAAAAAAGCAGAAGCTGTCGAAAATGTTCTTTTTTATCCACTTGGCACTCCATTTTAATGACCTGAAAAGAACAAAAGGTATATCAGCATAAAAAACTAAACAAACTATTTTGTAGAGCACATAATTCTCTATCGAATAACATAAAACGCATTGCCAAAACATTTTTTATTTCACGCAAAATTTCTGCTGACTTCTAGATGTGTAAAAATAACCCGCCGAAGATTTAGACTCTTTAAGTTCCTCATATGAACTACAGTCTAGAAAGGCATCATATGAACTACAGCCTATATTTCCATCACCTCATCTGAAATATATAAAACCCTCGTCTGTACAGCATTGCACGACACTAGAGTCTACTGCAATGGAGACTACAATTGAAGGTAGGTGGATAAAATTTGGCCACTCGGCTTGATGTGGTTTCTATAGTTTTTCTTTGGTAATTCTATGGCGCTTAGAAATTGCTCATTTCAGACACAAATATACAAAAATCTATTGACGTAGGGCCAGAGACTCAACATAAACATTCCTCAATCTTGATCAATATGAGTTATCTATAACACTTGTTTTGCAAAATAATATTTGGTTATATTTGAAGTTTTGAACCGTATGTAAAATGTAAACCTACAACTACTCCATGTTCGAAAAGGATCCCAAAAATTCTAAGCCTAGCTATGAAATGTTGCATTTACAAACTTGAAACTTTTGAACAATGTTTATTAAAGATTGGGATACCACAATATTAAATTTGGTAGTAATAGTACTATTTTCGTGTTTTGCACCTGAATAAAGACTGGTGTGTAGGCAGATTAGTCAATAAACTGAGGGGAAAACTAGCATTCAGGGCAACCCACAACACCCAGATGGCCCACAGAACCAATTATCCGGGGAAGATGTTGAAAACAAATCATGAAGGTGTAACTAATGATCACCGATTCACTCGCGAAGGTGTGGCTAATGGTCAGACAGATTGCTGAGAATGTGGGCTTGTTAAACACAACGGTTCTATAAATTACCACTGACCATCTGAGAATGAGAAAGATTTCTGCAAGATGGATTCCAAAACTTTAAACAGACAGTTAAACGATGGCTAAACACAACATATCAAGTGACAAATTGGAGGTGTCCTTGGTTGATCTTCATTCCTTTCTGCATCAATTCACTTAACAGACGATGCATCGGTCCGTCACGACTAACTTCAGCTCAAGTTTCAATCAGTGGAAATGCCGCTAATTTTTCCCACTAAGAAAGCCGAGTAGCTTCAGCAGAAAACGTAATGGCCACGGTTTTTGAAGCACTGAGTGATGGTGAATTATCTTCTAAGGAGCAAATAGTTACCAAAGTTAATTATTCAGAGCTATTGAGGAAATTACGTGAACGTATTTAGACGAGGCATCGTAAAATTAGACAAGATGTATCCTATTCCATTAGAGTAATAATCTAGACATTTACATGGCTGTTGTTCAAGTATTTGGCTTTGAACTGAGTCCGCACTCACCTTATTCATTAATTTGTCCCCTTCCAAATTTCATCTTTTTCATAATCTTAAGGAAAAGTTGTAAGACGTTCTTTATGACACAGATGATGACAGAATGATCAGTGGATGGTGGTGTGGAGGGTTTTTCAACAAGGAGCGAAAACGTTGTTCTGAAGGCTATTGAAGCTACTAGAGATCTTAATTGAGTTATCTGGAAAGTTCAAAAGTATTCAATGTCCTATAGGATCAATACTAGAAGATTATATTCAGTACCCAACGAAACATTGTCCCGGACCTTGTATTAGTTCCTGTAAAACGAAAAATGACACTTACATAATTTTCATACAATAAATGTCTTTAACTTTGCTAATACATTTTCGTCGCCATTTAACCCCTTTTGATATGACACTTTTCGTATTTACGTATGATATATTATTTTAATAATATTAGCTGACACTGCACGGTAAAGTAAACAATGCTTTCCCAATACGATGTAATGTTTTAAATCCAAATACCGTTTTAAATCCCTATCCGATATTAGGCATATCTCCTATCCGATTTTAAGACAAAATTTACTGATTCCTCAAATTTGGCATTCAAAAATGAAAACCATCAAGAGAGACCAAAATTTAATAGTGCAAAAGGTATTAAATTAGTCTTCCGCATCAGGAAAAATACTAAGTATTTTGGCCATTGTTTCTGGGATAACTACAGTAATTTTGAAAACGACCCGATATTCAGACAGTTTGGCCTACTTAAATACACACACTAACTTCTTTTTTGCGTGACAGTACGCGTATTAACTTGCTCTCTTTCACAATATGGCTTATTACACTTTGTAAATGTTGCAGCATTCATGCAGAAATCTTAAATGTGCATTTTCCTAGGAATGATAATAGTACAACATTGCAGGAGGGGTCCACGGGTCTGGAAAGGTACGAGGTGTGTCAGCATATGAAATGGATATTAAATACATTATTGAATTATTAGAATTATACTAATTCTGCATACAACTTTAAAAGGAGTATCCGGATCCCTCAGATCCACCAAAAACCTTCCTGTCCTATAGTGGAATTCAGTGCACGTGTACTTGAATTTTGAAATTTTATTTATGGCATTCAGAGATCTTAGGTTGGGATAGGATAGGGATAGAGAATATTTGAAGGTAGTGGACCAGGGCCTAGTTTGTAGGTACCACCCCGGCATTTGCGGGGTGTGACTGAGGAAATACCCTGGGAAACCCCTTAGTCAAGATGGGCGGCTGCTGGGAACGTTCCCAAGACCTTCCGATTTCTAAGTCAACGCTTCACCATGTGAGCTGCGGACGCTCGGTAGTCAACACACGGAATCAAACACAGATATAGGTGTAATCCTCCACTTCTGTGAGTAAACTATGACCATTGCCCTATACATTTGTTGACTAAAGTACGTATTAGAAATTTGGAACTTAACTAGCATCATTGGTGGAAATTAAGAGGCAAATACTCCGGAACATCAGGACTCAGGAGATGGATAGAACTTGAGGCACCAAGCGGATTGAAGAGAGTGAAAACTTTAGGTGCGATGTTATAAGTTGCAGGGGAGTAAGTAACAGTAACTTGAGCACTACTAATATCGAAGTGGTTCGGAATAGTGGCAACCTGTAAACTACATGTTTCACCTTCAATATGTATACTCATATATAGAAAACTTATTGTGAGATCATTATTCTAAATCAGAAGTAACGAACGTTGTTCTGTAGAAACGAACGCACGTTATGACGTAGCAAAAATCAATCGAGAAATAACAGTACCAAAGTTTCTTAATAGAAATCGGTGTGTATAATTATAGTAATGAGTTCTAATATTTGTAGTGATGTTGACCAAGAAATTGTAAAGAGATATGTTACAGCACAGAGGACGAATGCAATTAATTCAAGACAGGTAATTGTATTTAGCGTCACAACACACTAGAGCAACGGATGAGAGATCAAAGGATTCAATGTTGAAGTTTCCACGCATTCGTTTGCGCTTGTAATCTAGTGATAGGAAGAACCTTTGATTGAAGGCCAACTCAGTAGGAAGTCTGCAGGCAACTTAAGTAATCCAGTTGCAGTCTCTGACGTCAAACCCATCACATGCACTCTTCGTTTGGAAGCCCAATAGATACTCCCTTTAAGTTTGTCAATACAGAAATCCAGTTTTCTCTTCTTTCTTTCCTTCTCACTTCCTTACTAACTAAATTTACGTTCTTATGAATCAAAAAGAGAAAAAAGAATGAGATTTTATTAACTAAGAAATAAGTTTCGTTATGAGTAAGTATTAAACATTGTTTGTATGATTTCGCCATAGGTTTCCACAGTAAATTTCTTTAATATTTGGGTTCCTTATGAAGTAATACTAGAAATTTGAATTTAAATTTATTTATGGACTTTAATTAAAATTTGAAAACTGCATCGGAACATCTATGAGGAAGTTCGCGAATAAGTTCATTTAATTTCACTATTTCGTTGATTCTGAGGACGGAATTCGAAACAGTATTTCAGAGTTAATATGCAAGTCTGTCTCTTAATGTTAATGAACGCCGGTTCCCTAAGTAGAACCAGCGCCGCTAACTTCCCGTTCTTCATCAAAGAGAGAATGTAAAGATTTTGATAAGATAGCTTGAAGGCTTTTTATTATTGTAACGATCACAAAAATTTTAAAAATAAAGAGTTTCGTGAGGATTCAAATTCCGGCTGTTTTTTTCATGCCACATAACCTTGAGACAGTAGATGACAATTGGATGCATCTGACAATCCCAAGGCACAAAATGGATGACCGAGAATAAATTTCATTTGAAAGATTCTGATTCAACCTTCTTGTCCATAAATTTCTCTTCCGTTAATACACCAAATAGTATAAGAATCTCGATTTCACTATCTTAAAGAGTTAGACCATTGTTACATTAAACTTTTCAATTGGCCGATGCTTGCCTTTCTGCATCTTCTTCTATATTCTTTACTTGTAGTTGAATAGGTAAAAATGTAATTAGGTGATTCTTCAACTACACGGTTGGAAACCTCTGCTCTGGGGAATGATTGCTGTCTGAACAACCCTGACCGGACTCGAAAATGGGAGATGACGTGATTACCATAAGAAAGGCGAAAGACATCATCTTCGCTTGCGGCTGAAGTATGTAGATTGTCCGCTTGAGATAAGTCTCAGTATGAAAGAGAGAGAGAGATTCAGATAATCACGTCAGATACGAAACGGCTCCTGAATGATTTTCTAAGTTTGAATCAGTTGAGAATAGTGCAACGCTTGTCCCTTACTTCGATTGAATCATTTAGAAACTCTGGTTACGAGAACAGTAGTCGACTTTCTGAAAGGAGGTGTCGTTTAACTTGTATAGATCAATGAACATGCAAAGTTAATGTTGTACAGGGTGTCCTAAAAGTTACTGTTTACTAAAATAACACGAAAACAAATTAACCTATCTGAATGAAACATCTGAAATGGTTAATCCTCGGAGATAACCAGTCTAACGATCACATACCTAGTACAAACCAGGATTCCACAAACACAGCTTTCTTAAATGGAAAAGTAGATCGAGTGATACAATATTGTGAAGATCTTGAGACATTCCATATGTTGTATATAAAGCTTTAGACCTATTCTTCAACGTAAAACACTCCCAAAGACGTTAATGGGAAACTTCTATAGTATACTAAATCAAATTTCGAAAATGGTTTCCAAAATGGCTCTGATGCCATTTGTGCGGAATTATATGCAACCTAGAAAGTTTTACTGAAAAGTGTACGTAGGAAATCTGGTTTCTGGTAGACATTTGAAAAAAAAAAAAATGTCGACTCAAACATTTTACATGAAGTCTGTATATTTCACTCTTGGGCGAGGCTTGGAGCCTGAGTCTTACATTAATACCAGTTTGGAAATGGACACCTATTTTGTACCTTCTAGAGTGATATTTCAGGTAGGCTATGGTCATACAAATTATGAAGATACACCATTTGTACTTTTTGTAATAAATTGTTGTAAAAGGATGTAGTTTACTTCGATGAAAATATTCCACTTCTGAATATGACGTCACACAGAGAATATGCTCAACTAGATTATTCTTCTGACGAATGACGCCATGCTAAGAGCATGAGCAACGTGCTCATTGGTGTCCACTGCAGGGATTTTAACATCTTCCAACATGCGGGGCGACACCACTAGTAAAGGATTCGAGTGTCCGCACTCAAATCCAAGTAAGTACACAAAACACTGGTATGAGATTTATAAAAACATTTATTCAATGATTAGCGTTATGATTTAAGCTAAGTTATAGTTTTCTCTTAAAAATCCCAAAATCCCCACGATAGTGTTGTCAAACAGCTGGAGTTGCAATTCTTCATTGACATATTCATCTATGAAAATGTTCGTATAAAATATCTCATTGTACAAGGCTTCTTTACTCAATATTTTGCTTCATTCCATATATGAAGTTACCTGCAACACATGCTATTAATTTACCCGAGTTATAATTCTCAGATATCCACCTATCTGACATCTCTTACACGAAGTTGATTATAATTGGTAATCAAGAGCTAACGTTTGAAACAAAGGCAATCTACTCAATTGTATAAAACAGCGAATATGGTGAGTGAAGTTGCATTTCCAGGTAAAACAGTATACTTAGATTGTTAAGATTTCAAATACATAATCTAACTCGAATACAGAACAAAATAACCGAACCTATAACAAAAGTAACCGTAAAACACTCTAACGTAACCTAAACTTACAAAATCAGCTCGAATGCAACTTAACAATTTGCCTTGTACTTGTATTAAAGCAAACAGCATAAACTAACAGCATCAATCCGCTGTAACGCAACCTAATCTAACGTAGCCTGTATCTTGTGCTCCACAAGTACCCATACCATTGTCAAACACGTTACGCATTAGTAATTCGTAGAAATTTTTCCAATTTGTTCACAAGAGTTCAAGACTAATCAGGAGTGCAATAATCCATTCTGAAAGATTTATATTTCCTTTTGAAGGTAAAATCGCATGGAACAAATTATATGAACTTTTGCACATTAAAAGTCAGAGCGTGGGTCCCATTCCCACCCCATGCCTCTAATGAGTCTAATCCATCACTCTTACACATCAGTTGCCACTCCGCCCTATTTCATTACTTCGATCGTTACTACTGTTAATCAGTCTTTCACTTCCCCACTATCTTTCATTCACAAAAGATGCGGATTCTGTACGCATCATTGCCGAGTATTTATGCGCGCAGCGCGTTTTCTCACGTTGTGTGAGGAGGAGGTATGTAGAAGGTGGCAGCTAAATGTTGGACGCCCTGAAAGTATTTATCCTAAACTTTATACTAACGAAAAATCAGATCTTGGCCTCGCTTGGCTTTTTAATGCGTCTCGATGGAAATATCATCAAAAATTTTACGTCAGTATTTCGATTTATACATATTACAAAAACGTTAGAATACAGCTCTTAACTACATTACAGTTATGATTACACTGTAGAAGAACTAGAAAATCTATCATATTTTACATAAACTGTTTACCTCAATGACAGCTGCAGACAGAAAATGCATTCCGAAAACGTTGAAAAAATGGGCAAATTCGAACGCAGATGCACTAATGAATATGCGTTTCGGGTTTACAAACAAAGTAGTTCAGTGCCTAATTGACATTTAACTACAACATAAGATTGTTTTCGAGTTTATTTATTAAATTTGGAATATGGAATTTGACCATTTGTTATTTTGTCCTATTGTGCGACGTAGGCCCCCTCGACACTTGGGGCCCGGCGCGGTGGTACCGCTCGCCTCCCCCTTACGTGGCCACTGTGTGTATATGAGGCATTCCTCGAGCCCCTGCTAAATCAGTTTTGTATATTTCAACAATTACACAAGGTCTTTGTGATAAGCTTATATAATATTAATCTACTCTAACTCTACTCGTCGTAAACTTTCCGATCTTAGATTTCTTTATAACACTGAACGGTAACGTCCGCACAAAGGATCTTCTCCCACTGTTTCAATTACAGAGCTAATAGCAGATGCATTGAATACTTTTACGTCAGAACTTCAAGGTTATCTTTAGGAAATAATTCATTACTAATTAGACTTCTCGGCTGCAGGGAAGCAAACTGGCCCACACCAGTTTTTAATGATTATCGTAAATTAGACTACGAAGAACATGAATTTGAAGGAATTTTGACGACCGAGTTTCGGAACTCGAGATATTCGAACTGGAAGTCACCAGGGAAGCAAACTGGCCCACACCGGTTTTTAATAATTATCGTAAATTAGACCACGAAGAACATGAATTTGATGTACTTTGACGATTAAACTTTTGGAGCTAAAGATATCCTAACTTGAAATTTAATATGGGCGTATTGGTGAAGATTTTCAGCACAATTTAGAAAAGAAACCTTTTCTGGATCCAATTCACGAAAAGTTTCACTTTTTATATATAGTAATGACAATTTTCCGATTCATGATAGGTTGTTTCATTTGTTCCTACATAGTAATGAATATTACGAGTAACGGTTATTTATCGACTCTTTTCTATTTTTACTTTTAGGCACATACATAATTTTTACTTTTAGGTACAACGAAGGTGATCTAAACTTCATATATAATAGCTCTGAGGTTGTCTCCAACGAAAATATGAGTGACGGCAGTATAGCTCGAGAAGGCTGGGGAGCAAATATCCACATGGCTATTCTGGCAAGACCATTCTGTAGACCAATACACTGATATAGCCCAAGTAGAAGAACAGGATTACCAGCGATTGATCACCGTCAAACTATTCAAGAGAAAGTAGAAGAATTCTTGAAATACGGGCACAGATATACATTTGATGTTAACAAACAGCATGAGCCCTTAAGAATGTGGCTTCTTGATGCTCATATTGAACCATTAATCAAGATACAAGAAGAACTGAATCATCATTTTCTTGAGTTGTAAATATTTCGATATTTGTAGTTCTGTACATTATACCAATGTAGTGTCAGCGTGTTATTCAGTCAATAAAAATACAAATGAGTACTATAAATTTAGAATTATCTATGTGCCTAAAAGTAAAAATAGAAAGAAGTCGATAAATAAGTGTTATTCGTAATATCCATTCCTATGTAGGAACAAATTAAACAACCTATCATGAATTGGAATCCAGAAAAGGCTTCGTTTAAAATTATGCTGAAAATCTTCACCACTACGTCCATATTAAATTTCAAGTTAGGATATCTTCAGCTCCAAAAGTTTAATCGTCGAAGTACATTCAAATTCATGTTACTCGTGGTCAAATTTGCGATCATTATTAAAACCCGGTGTGGGCCAGTTTGCTTCCCTGGTGACTTCCAGTTCGAATATATCAAGTTTCGAAACTCGGACCGTCAAAATTCCTTCAAATGCATGTTCCTCGTGGTCTAATTTACGATAATCATTAAAAACCGGTGGGGCCAGTTTGCTTCCCTGCAGCCGACTTCTCGAAAAAAATCTGCTTTTGTTATTTGTTATTTCTTTTGTTTTTCCTATTTTTCTGTTACTTCCTAGCGTAAAATGGCTACCACATTCTGTATCTGCATGTTAAAAAAATATATATATATATATATATATATATATATATATATATATATCGTTACTGATATTGTTTTTAAACCTTTGAACAGGAAGAATCACTGGGCCAGCAATAGAGGGACTTATGATGCCAGTTTTAATTTTTACATTAAAGTGGTCATGTGGATCTTTTGGATCTTTCGACGCACAAACCTGATTTTCTATTGCTGAATTAATGCCATATTCGTGACGGTTTGGGGGTCAGATGCCAGTATTTTTTTTCAAAGTCATGGAGAATGGGTACAGTACCCTATTCCGCCCCACCCGATTCTGCTCTAAGGGCTGTGACTTTATTATGGTAGCTAGAACGCAGTGATATTTTATACTAACTATTTACCCTAATGTATAGATTAAACTACTGTTATTTACCCCAACTACTTGTCAAACGAATAGCATTAATGCAGTTCAACTTCCCTCCAAGCAGATTTTCCTCGAAATTACAAAATTCACACAAAAAATTCAGTCTCATGTAGGAATCTACTTAACTCAATGACTCAACACTATGACTAATGACGTCCCCCGTTGAAACAGGTGCTAAGAAGCTACTTCTCGCAGTTACCACAAAGTGCAGCACCCACAAGCGTTTTTTGGGGGTACCCCCGTACTACTTCACTACCTCGTTCCGCCCTGCGTTCTCCTATGTTTTCATTCGAAGAAATTGACATCGATCGAATGACTATTTCTTCCAAATATACTTTCTAAGAAGCAGTAAAAATTATGAGCCGAAACTATGGTACCTGATTTCGAAAAATCATATTGCTCAAATATGAACCACTTTGGTTTGGTGTATCATATTATCGTTGTAGACGATAATGATTTAGGATATACGCAAATGAACCCTTTAATGTAGTTTATATACAGTATGTTTGGTGAGTGTGAACCAAGTAGTCATTATTACCCAAGATTAGGAATTGAAATACTTATCCTAGGTTAGTGTTTGTTTCATTGTTAAAGTGTATGATTATATTTACATGTTGGTTTAATGGACGAATGCGGAAGTGTTTTAGTGTATGTGGCTGATCTATCGATAACCTTCAAAACTGATAATGAGCTGCTCACCAACAGTATTGTGGCCTCAAAGTTCCTGATGAAAGTAAACTGAAGACTGTTTACCATAGTCTTCCATCAGATGGATGCGATGTTAAGATCTTAAATTTGAGACTGATCTTAAATGGACTCAAAGCCATTACGTTTAATGTATTTTCATTGCGGATTGAATCCGAGATCGAGCATCTAGCCGGTTAGAACATTTCTATGTTTATTGTATGTCCTATGGCATACGATGTCCATGCAGGCAATTTCTTCGCCCTATAAATTACAAAATGTTTTTAGATGAGAAGTGTTTCTGGTTCACTAGAGAACGTTGTGGAACTTATATTGCAAGGAACCTGTATAAAACCTCTTCTGTACGTACGTCACAATCTTATTCTTTAATTTGAATTTGAATTTAATTTTAAGAGGAGGAAACATGAGAACCCCGAGAAACCCCACGCACACATGTGTTTGTGAACCACAAAGCCCACATGGCACGAGCAGAGTTTGAACTGACGATCCCAAGCGCAGAGATGAGACATTCGACCTTGAGCGATCATCTATCTTCTCCCTATTCTATGTGTAACCAGTCAGCCGAGCTTCAACCGTCTCATAGTTCACTGTTTATTTCTCACGAATAATTGTTTCGGAAACTGCACGATTGGAGCACTATTGTTCTCCACGTGACCATTCCCGTTACCGATACCAAGAAGAATAAAGTGCAGATATAAACTTTATTTAGAACTGGATGAAGATCCACTACATCCTCCACCACCCACGATAGCAAAATCTGGTCGGCGTTACACCTCTGGCAGAAAAAGAAACAAAACAACAAGGAAAACGTGCATCAAGTACCAGAAATGCGTGTGTTCCGATCACGAAAGAAGTGTATCGAGAGTGCTTGGAATGAATACATGTATAAATACAATATATCTCGGCAGTTCTTTGTGATCGAACCTAGTAATGTAAAGTTTCGGGAAAAAAGATTTTCGTTGTAGATGCTTTGAAAGAAAATTGCCATGTTCGGTCAAAATGCCGTAAGTGAGGTTCGTTTATTTCAAATTCAATATTCATTTACACATATATGTTTAATACTATAGTTTGTATTACTTTTACGCTAATTCTTAGTTTAAGAAAACTCAGAATTATCATGAAAGCTCAAAATTATAATTATAATCTCACCTTATTTTTAGTTTTACTCGAAATTGGCAAATTTGCAAGTAGAGTAATGTAAAAAAATATTAATCTTCATAAAATGGAAAATTTACAAATACAGTAATATTAAGAACACTCGAATTCACATTATATTTGTTGTTATATGTAAATCAGTGTAAAACATTTCTTTAATCCAAATTAACCTAAAATTAGCATCCAATATAAAATTGGTAACAAACATATACAAAATTTAGATGGAGAACTATCACACTGAAACAAACAACTGTCAAATTACGCTGCGGTAAAAGATAAAAAGTAATATATTAATAACTTTAAAAGCTATTTTTTTTACAACGAAACAGACAGACAGGAGAAACATTGCTCATTTCACGAATATTGGTACCTCCTAAGACGTTGAAGGGAAATATGCACAGCTAAAGTCAACTCATAAATATCATTTGAAATAATCCCTTTCTTATACACAGCGTCTCGCTGCCAAAGGCTGAAAAGAATAAAATCTTCGGGTTTGAATCTACACTTATAACCATATGGAAAATTAAAGCTTCTAAATGCATAAAATCATTTTCAGTATATTTAGTAGCGAACAATAACAGAGCAACGAAAGAAGAATAGCGAACTAAGAAATGATTGTCTGGAAGGGATACGCACATGCTATCAACAGAGAATACGACCGTGAAAACTAAAATTACTTTATTTATATCGTTATCACTTTGATATAAAACTTTGGTCGGGTTAAATAGGAGGTGAGATGGTCTAGATACGCAGGTATACGACGTGTACCCAAAGAATATTATACAAAGAGTATACCCACTTAATTGTTTAAGTACATGATGCATGGCCCTCCCCCCTCAAAGAAACAAATATTGGTTCGACGTTTTATAGGATAGTGCATACCAAAGACATTTTTTTTAATTTCATCCCTCCCCTAAGGCAAAGATAAGTGTGAGGAAAGATGCCCCTCGGCGATCACACTCTAGTAGAAAGGAGGAGGAAATAGAAGACTGGTTCATAGTCTAGGTCCTCTAGAAAATCTCTCATCAGGATATCCGACAGTAGGGTTCTAACCTTCACATCTTCTCAGAGTTGATGCGAAACCACTAAACCAAGAGTGCGGTATGAACGTACTTAAGAAATTCAGCATCCAATAATATATTGAATGGCTTCACTCTGGTGTCAGTGTCTAGAGAAACTGATGTAGAAGTAATGAGGTGATCAATATAGTGTTAAATAATTGAGTAATATCTTCTGAAATGATCTAGCAATAGGCAGTAAGAATTGAAGTTTGTATCTTCCTAAATAATTAAGTTACTTTAATCGTTTCAACTGTCGTCTTGCAAGTCTATACCACATTTCATTGTCTAATAGACTTACGTTATCAACAAATGAATCAATTCTATTTACTTACGCATCTCAGCTCCAGTAATCCGTTCATATTGAACCTATGAATTAAGATGAAGTTATAAAGGTAGTATTACGCATTATCTAATGACAGTTTCTCGATTGTTACCTGAAAAAGCTGTCATAAAATATGTCATGATCTTAAGCAATTACCGGTACTTTCAAAGGTAAAGGAAAAATTACTGCATCAACAATCTATTTTGTATATTAATAATACTGGCATTCTGCCGAATTTAGTTATCATAAAAAACACAGTAGCCTACCTCTATTACTTGTGAGATATTAAAGATACCGTGTTACGTAAACAAAATGACGAGCATATTGTTGCATTTGTTTTATTGGACCTCATAAATACATTTGAACTTGCCCACATAATGCTCTTTAGACAATATTGAAATATTAATTTGTCTGCCAAGACTAAAATAAAATACTTGTTGATACGACATCTTCACTCCGCGGCAAATGTCCTGTTTGACCCCCATAGACCCGGGGCTTTCTGCAGATCTGGTACGAGCTATGGAGCATGTGACAATTTACTGTTTCGCTGAAGACACTTGATAACTTTTGCCAATATTTTTCAAGAACGTTTCAAAAACTGATGAGGTTTTTAATCGAGACCCGAACAACTGGATGTGAAGAATTACCATTAGACTTATGCTTAATCCAATGTGCATTCTTCACTAAATACACCTAAGCTACTAAATAAAACTGTGCCTACTCGATTCGGATTGTATATGGAACTGTGTGTCTGCCAAATCGTTTGGAGTGTTCAGAAACCTTTATTAAATTCTTACATTACCTATCAAAAGATTCAAATCCTCTTCTCACCCAATGTTAATATTGTTTTCGTTTGATTACTGTGATATTGAGCAGGCCCAATCTGATAGAAAGAATATAAAATTCATGATTCCACTTCATCTTCAATTTAGTAAATTTGACATATTCTGCCGGTTCTTAATAATAATGACAATATACTGACAATGCATGCCTATAAAGAATGCATTTTGACTACTGCTGTCTCGTTTAAAAAAGTCCTTAAAAGATATAATGCAGTCAATATTTGTACAAGAATCTTATTACTATGTCACATTGTCGTTCTCATTCAACACGTTGAAGTAAGAAATCCGTCGTTCCACGTCATAAACTGAAATAAAAATGTGAAATGTTTTCAGTATCCGCGGTAAGTTCGTGGAGTGTCAATGACACAGTCGAAAACATTTCGTGAACACAAGAAGCATTAAATACCATTTTTTATTATTCCAGCAGGAGCTTAACTTAGGTACGCATTACATCTATTGTGTAATTTGAACAACAAATGTTCGCATCAATGTGAGCGAAGCCTTATCCGATCGCTCGGTCCGTCTCTCTGTCGACAACTTTCAACTCAGGAATACTAGGACTAGGAAGGTGGTTGAGATGTCATTGTAAAGGTCTCGGTGAGACTAGCTCAAACCCGTATAGATTAAACACATTGCAGGGGCGGTTCCAGAGATAATGACGGTACCAGATAAAGGGGGACAATTCATATCTTTTGGAACTGCTAGGGCTAGGAAGATGATTGAGATGCCGTTGGAAAGGTCTCTTCAAGATGAGTTCAAACCCGTATCTTCATCCAGATTGCAGAGACAGATCCCGAGTTCAGGAAGGAATTTCAACTTTGGAACTACTAGGTCTAGGAATTTGGTTGAGCCTTACTTGTTTCGTCTTAATCATCTATTAATGTCTCCTTGTTCATACGTGCCAAATTTTCAGAACTTGTTCATACTATGCTTACCAGAAAGTAAGCAATACACAGCTGTAGAGCATTGGTTGTATAATCTCTAGGTGTTTCTCTAATGTCCACTGAAGCTTCCTAAAATTCAATGTTACTTGAAAACCAAGTAATAATCTTGGAGAAACTGTAATATTTCAAGAAAGTAAGTAATAATGTACGAGCAAGTAGCGTTCATGTACACGATACTTGTAACACATTATTTATACTTTTTGAATTCAAAACTAAGAAAATTTCGTAAACGATATGTACAAAATGTATATGCACAAAATGTTACATTGAAATAACAAGATTTTAGAGTAAATTATAATTCTCACCAATAATGTTTTATAAGTGTCCACATTTACCTTCTTAGATACTATTTTGCACTAACACTAATCACCACAAAATAAACTAATTAGAAAGAACATAAAAGAAAAACAATCTGCAAATATTGTGGTTGACACCAAGCATAGGGAAGCAAATACCTGCAAAGTTTGCCTCTGTCAGCTTGGTAATGTGCTTTTCTCTTAGTACATGGCTCTCTCTTTTGCCTGCCATTAGCAGAATTTTGTTCAATTAAAGTAAACAAGTAGCTTTGCAACTAAGTTCTATTTCCGTCTGCACAGCTGTCTTTTTCTCTCTTATCCAAAAGTAAACAGCATTTCATGGATGAGTGTGTGTTTCTATTTGTGTGAGTGAGTGTGTGATCATATGTTCATGCGTCTGTATAAGCGTTGAAAAAAGCAAAAATAGAAGAAAATATAAAACACAATAAAAATCCATGCTTACAGTACGTGAAGAAGAAATGTGAAATTCCAACATAGCATGAATAGTGCTTTGGTTAGCTGTGATATTAGAAGTAAACAATATTCTTCAAAATACATAAACTAACACAGAATTATCGTCATTGACATTTTTGCCTCCAACAAAGAACGATAATGAAATTATTAAATTCAACGCATTTCCATGTGAAATCATGATTATCCAACGAAGGCTCGGAATGAAATAGTAATTAACATGGACATAAGAGTTTACTAAACAAAAATGGGTCATTCCAAAAAGGAGTTCAAGTTTTTGACATTGAAGTTTAGTATTTGTTTTAGTTTACTAGTATGTGAATAATGAAATGTTATTTAGCTCCAGCGATGGGTGAAAAGCTAGTAAAGATAAGATGTACATTATATTCAATTTCTTTCTAAAACGCATATGCTTCGTAGCATGAGGCCAAGGGATCCTTCGTAGATCATTCTTGAAATAATATTATGCCTATGCCTATGCAATTTTATGCCTATCAATATTTAACTTTCGAGTTATAATACTTTAGATGTTTTAGTTCAGTTCGCACGGAAGTAATAATTATTTAAGTATGTCCAAGACTATTACTGCTGGACAAACTGATAGCGTTTATATAGTAGTAATAGCCACAATGTTTAAGTTCATTGTTCCCTTAAACCAGAAAATGTAAAAATATGTATCAGGTACTGTTATGACCGATATCATTTTTTAAAAATCTGATCTGGTCAAAATTAACTCCTCTGTTTTATATATTATTATTCAATTTGTTAAAAGATTAACAATTTAATATATTATGCCGGATTTTCTTATTCTACTGAATGGAACAAGCTTTCAAGTTCCAACAGATTTGTGTATATTTCAACACTTGCAGAAAATTAGTAGAACGAACCACTATCAGGATTGTTGAACATTTGGCATTAAAGAAGTTACTCAACAAGAAATATAGAATTATTAAAGAAATTCAGACCAATAACTACTACTAACGTTTGGAAGTCATTTCACATTCAAACATTATAACTGGAATTAAATACTTGCAACGAAAATGTCACAAATAAATTACTTTAATTTATTAATAAATTAGTCAATATAAGAAAAATTTACATTGCTGGCCACACTTGACATTGTGTAGTCTGTGAAAAAGATGCCTACGTGCAAGTATGATATGTTGAAAACGTATTTCATGTGGTATGGGAAACCTTCAGTTTCTGAATATATTTAACTAAAGTATTTCTTTATAAACAAATTAAATCTTTATTTGTTTTTCAGTATAAATATCAATTTTGTTTATACTATCGAACTATCATCTACTCGAAAACGAATCACATTTATGAACCCATGAACCATTGTTGAGTCACTAATTACGGACTATCGCCAATAAATTGTCTCAGGCTCATACCGTGCTCGCATCGGACGCCATAACACTGATTTTTCCAGATTTTTTCTTAATACCGTTGGACAAATTTTGAAATTGCACGTCTACAAGAGTTCCGTATCTGTTTGCCCATGTTACTCCTTTTTTAAGTATCTATCTAGGCATGGATTTCTGCTGGAATATCCTTGTTGGTTGTAGATTTTGTAACCTTAAGAAGACTAGGGTTGAATGTAAAGGCGCTCCGTAACAAGAGCATGCTATTTCCTCTAAATTCACAGCTGCTATATTAATATCGATACTACGTATATTACTTATGACAATAAACAGTGTTTTCTTGTGATCATGCTTCCATTAATACGCTTTTCTGCCCGTATGCAAAGATATGATAGGTGTAGAAACATAACGGACACCTTATTACTTAAACATATGGTATCCCTGATTGCAGGATAAGTCTTTTTATGTCTTTTTATGTTTGATATTAAATCGTCAATAAGTACCCAATAGACTTTCTCATGTCGGACAACTTCGTTATGCAAATCTATGGAAGACAACTTTTATATTCTAACAAACGTTTTAAGAAGTGACAATCATTTCCACAGCAATAAAATATATGTTATGCTCTCTATTCTCAAACAACACAAAGTACTTCGTAGTGACTGTTTCTCAGAATGGCAATATCAATCCAGAAACTTTGCTTGGTGAGTGGCGAAGATCTGAGATAGGCTTAGACTGTTGAATGAAAGTGATATAAAAACAGATATGAAACGTGATAAAATTAAGTTAAAGTTGATCTTCTTTGACCCTTTCAGTCAGAGAGTATAGTTTTCAAATAAAACAGAAAAAAATATATTTCATTATTTAAAAAAAAATATTACAGTTAACTTTTACTCTGTAAATAAGTACCTAAACCTACTTTAGAAGCCACACTAAAATCCGTATTCTATTTTCTAAAGTGCAATAGAGGCAGCTTTCGAATCCAGTGTTTAGTGACTTCCGTCTATTCTAATAGTTATTACAGGAAAATAACATAACATTTCTCAATATTGAGGTTTAGTATAGAAACAACAGAAAATGTTCTTTGTTTTGGAAAGGAAGTCTCCAAATCCCAAAGCAACTTAAAACCAAAGCTATTTTTCAATAAAAGTACAAGCGTTGAGACTCTGCATGCATCAATTGTGGACTTTAGTTGTAGGATAGAGACGTAAATTAACAAAATATAAAAACTTGCTAGCGTATCTGCAACCGACAAGCAGTTGACTTTTTATATTGTTTCTATTTCAAATCACAAAATTGGTAATACTATTTCTCTGTAGTCATTATTCGTATATCACATTATTTCTGGCTATTTAGTCAGTATTTAACTAGTTTTGAATACTTATGATACCTACAAGGAACACGCTTCCTTTCCTAGAACACATTTATGAGTAGCTATAGGAAATAATCCGGGCATAAGTATTAGAATTTATTAATGGCATCATAACTTCAGTCTAAAGGTTGCACAAAAATAGCGAAGCAAATACAATCAATATTCTAGCAGTTAATAGGTTTACAGAAAAACTACTACAAAGAACTCATAGTTCAGAACGGAGTTGATGTAACATTAATATACATTTAGTTCTGTCCTTACATTTAGTATGGTAAGTCTGTAGTTCTGTGATGGTTTCAAATTTTAGATGAAAGGAGTTTTTCAGGCCCTCAACCGATTTTAATGAAATTTTGCAAGTAATATCTAGACAATGTGAAAGTTCCAATAATTTAATTTCTATGTCCATACTACATCCGGTTATCATGGAAAGCGCGTTCAAAAATGACCACTTCCGGATTCTAATTTTTATAGTATTGTTCAAAATAAATTCTGATAACTCAAGACTGGCCTAAGCAATCAAATACAAATTTCGTATGGAAAGTACTAATGAAATGAGCATGTTACACTGTAAACCGGAAGACCATAGCTTTAACCGTTTTGGAGATGAAAATTTGTTTTCTTATGTAAACGTCCAATTTTCGTTATAAAATTTGCACTTTGCTCAAGAAACTCTGTGTTGTGTAACCATCAGCCCCCATAGTTACAAAACGATACTTCGCTAAATAATCTTTATGTAATGTAGAAGAACATAAACATAATTTTGTAACTGATGGCGACTGATGGTTAAAAGAAACATTTTATACTCAAAAAAGTTAGTACTTCCGGATTCTAATTTTTATTGTATTGTTCAAAATAAATTAAGATATCTCCAGAATGGCTTAAGTTATTAAATCTATATTTCGTTTGAAAAGTACTAATATAATGACAATGTTGAAGTATAAACCGAAAGCCTATATCTGTTACCGTTTTGGAGATAAAAATTAATTTTCTTATGTAAACATTCCATTTTTGTTTTAAAAATTGTCCCTTTTCTAGAAATCTTTGTGTTGTTCAACCATCAGCCCCGACTAGTTACAAAACGATACTTCGCTCAGATAATCTCCATGCCATGTAGAAAAACGTATTCAAAAATCATTTTGTAACTGATAGGGGCTGATGTTTAGAAGAAACATTTTATACTCTAAAGTTAAGTACCGCAAATGGAAATACTCGTATATGTTTGAAATTCAGCTAAATAAACCATCATATGTCTTTAAGTTCTTATGATACCTAAACCACGTTTTGTGTGACAACTACATTTTGTGATTTTCTGCTATCCTACCGTTCATTATTGACATTTTCTTGTAAAACATTAGTTTTCTCCACTAGTAACTGCATTTTTTCTTGCGATATATTATCATTATATTATATTATTTTCATTATATTAGTACTTTTCACACGAAATTTGGATTTAATAGCTTAAGCCATTCTGGAGATATCTGAATTTATTTTGAAGATATTATAAAAATTAGAATCAGGAAGTACTCATTTCTTTTAGTATAAAATGTTTCTCTTAACCATCAGTCGCCATCAGTTACAAAATGATTTCTAAATATGTTCTTCTACATTACATAAAGATATTTTGAGCGAAGTATCGTTTTGTAACTATGGGGGCTGATGTTTAAACAACACAGAGTTTCTTGAGCAAAGTGCAATTTGTATAACGAAAATTGGACGTTTACATAAGAAAACAATTTTTTTCTCCAAAACAGTTAAAGATATAGTATTTTGGTTTACACTGTAAAATGCTCATTATATTGGTACTTTCCACACGAAATGTGTATTTGATAGCTCAAAATTTGCCTTACCAAATTATAAACCAAGAAAGTTCTAGACAACAAATAAATTATCCTATGTATTCACAAAATTACAATCAACAATGTTCCAGTAAGCAAACATTACCTCCTTGGACCACTCAAGAACCTATTATTTACTCAACCTACCACATGAAAATGCATCAGTCTAATCAGACCATACCGCAACCTCCAATTCTCTCAAACTACAGTGCACAACCTATATCACAAGGCTAAGTACCTATCAAACATGTAATTGATACCTCAGCTTACCAGATTGAACAAGTAAAATCTAATCAGACACAACCTAGTCAAAATGTTCATCCTCAATCCAATTTGGAAAGCATTATAAACAAGTTAGCAGAATTATCTCTAACGATAGCAAAGAATGCTTCTTATAAACCGCCATACAAAAAGAAGGGCAATAATTCTTACAATAATAGGGGTAAAAAGAATGGCCAGCAATCATATGCGAAAAACGAATATAAAAAGAAAGAAGATAACCAAAATAATGCAAGTGGTACGAATACTGTTTGCTCAGTATGTCATAAACCTGGTATTAATTCACATATTTTTTGGTACAACAAAAGACAATGCACAAAATAATCAGGGAAACGAGTAACGTCGCCCGTCCCATCAATAGGCGAGCGGGTGAACAATGCTAATGAAACATCACATGCAAATTGGTCCAACCCTATGGATGTTACTTGAGACAGAAAACTCAAATAGGGTTTATACAGATTTTTATACGGATAATAAATGTTCATTAATACACGTTCAAATAGGAGTTAGAACAATCTCTAAAATATTGGACACTGCGATCTCTATTTTAATATGGCCAAAGCGAGAACTACCGAAAAACTGCGAATTAATTCCATGTAAAAGGCATAGTCAATAAGCTGATAAATTTAAAAAATGTCGCATTGGTAAAATTCAAAATTCGTACAACATACTATTCACATTACTTTAGAGTGATTGACAATAATCATGTAAGTCCTATATTCGGCAAACATTTATTAGCGTTAAAACGTTTATTAGCTCAAATAGACTTACAACAAATATTTCCTTTTATAAGAAACCAAGGAAAGTAACTCTTGAAGAGGAGTGCAAACAAAAGCAAGACATTGCCCCATCAGTAATTGTGTCACTAAAACAGCATAACATAGCAAATTGTTTATCTTGCAACAAGTGCTAGCAAAATCTTACTTTTACCTTCCGCTAAAGCTAAGTAAGAATGTGAAAACGGAGTCAGCATTTCTTTACGTTACGCTATTACAATATTTAAAAAACAGATATAATCTTCAATAGTTAATAATGAAAATGCCAATTGACAACCCAACAATTTTGGTCTTAAATGTAACAAAGAATTAAATTAAATTGCAAGAAACTCTCCAATAGCATATATTGAAGATGCCATAGAAGAAATTTCTCTTATCGAAAAACAGAAAACAGAGCCAGATAACATTTACCAATATCGCTCTAAACAGGAAATTGAAACAAGATTGGCATACACAAAAGATTGTTTTTTTTTAATTTTTTCTATGTTCGATATAAATCCTGAACTTTCAGTAGAGACTAGAAATCGAATAGCTAGACTATTGTACGCATACCGAGACTTATTTGCTATGATCTTTCAGACGTCGGTCACTTCAGAGGCTATGTACACAGGATATGCGTGGACAAGGCAGCGGCTTTTCACGTCAGGTCACCACCAATACCAACAGATCGACCTCCAGCTTAGCCAATTAGAAAGAGCAGGCATCGTAAAGGAGACGTCTTCTAGTTCATTTTCTTCACCTCTACTGGTAGTTCGAAAACCACAATCAGATGATTTCATGCTAGCTGTAAATTTAATTAATCTTAGCAACTGTTCTAAATATCTAGCCATACCATTTTCTTCAGCAGAAGAAGTGTTATCCAGTCTGAAAGGAAAGAAACTAATATCCACCGTCGACAACAGTGAAAACTACTATCAAATTTTATTGAATAAGAAGAGCCAAAAGTACAGTACGTTCGAGGTAAACCACTCAAAGAAGAGCTACAAATTACAAAGATGTGTGATGGGGCACAGTACCTCAGCTTCCACATTAACAATATTAACAAAGAAACTACTACAAGGACTGCCAAATAGAGTAATAAGCTTTGCAGATGACATCGTAATTGGGTCATTTAGCAAAGAACAACAATAGCAGGATTTAGAGCTTTTGCTCCAGCGGCTAAGCAAACACGGTTCCCACGCCGCCCCACGAAAATTATATCTTTACTATTCTTCTCTTGAAGTTTTGGGTTTCAAAGTGTAAGCAGATAGCATAACAATTTCTCCGAAAATCGCAAAGAAGATACACAATTTTAGAAACCAAGAACGAAGTGTTTATCGGATTATGTTCGTTTATGTGCGCACACATAGACCGCTTTATCACTCAAATTGAACCCTCCCAGCAATTGACTAAATATTCAAAATTCAAATGGAATCAATAATTGGATACACTCTTCGAACAAATAAAATTGGACATAATAAATGCTCCCTCACTTTCTCATTTTGATTCAACATATAAGGGTATATACAGACGCTAGTACTTATCAACTCGGGCGGGGGGGGGGCTAAATGTGCTATTATCCTGAAACAAACGAGGAAAAGATAGTTTAATATTGTTCACGAGATATGGCACGTGGACGAAGGAGCTCCTTGGGATTATCTACTGTCTGTGAAAATTCAAATATATCATAGATTCACCCTGTACTCAGATAACAAAAGTTTGGCTACTCTGCAGACTCAAAATTACCATATCGGGATGTACACTACGACCATATCGGGACGTACAGAATCTTCCTATCGGACTTCAACTTCGATGTAAAGCACAAGGACTGAGATGCCAGCATATATATTCAGCCAATAGGAGAGAACAGAGGACACCAAAAAAGAAGAAAGTGAAGAAAGCAAGGAAGAATCTTCCGAGAACGGAGAGAAAGTAACAGACAATGTAAAGGCATCAGAAGATCAACTCGCCTTTCGTTCTATTGCTTTAGAGGATAATGTACTAGTAACAGAAGATTTTTTCTAATGAAAAGCTAAAGCAGGAACAGAAAAAAACATCCAACATATACAAACATCATAGAAGCTTTAAATGGACAGCAACAAGAAAATGAAACAACGGTACGTGCGCTTAAATATCATTGCTTGTGAGATGGGGTACTGTATCGTGTAAGAAAACATCCAGAGTTTGGCGAAGTACATTTGTTATGTATTACAAAAAGCCTAATTCCACAATTGTTTGAAGGCGTGCACAAATCAGAAATGGTAGGACTTCCCGGACTGACGAAAATGTACAGAACCTTATTGTTAAAGTACTATGTACCTTCTATGAAACAAACATTAGCATACTACTTAAAAATGTAACGAGTGTCAACGCTATAAAATGTAACCTAACAAACAGCAAGGTGAACTTTTACATCACCCAGTAGATACTCTTTGTGAACAATGCATTTTGACACGCTCAGACCACTAGTTTCTGTATGAAATATGTCCACGTCGCAGTAGAAGATATGTCGCACCTAGTTATAGCAAAAGTAGTTGATTCCATGTCAGCAAACTCAATAATGGATTTTCTGGAATAAGAACTAATCCTCAAGTACGGATGTTTCAATTCATTTGTGCTGAATAAATACCCAGTACATTCCAGTATAGCACTACTTGAGATGGCAAAGAAACACGAATTTGAACTTAAGTTCAATCCAATATATTCGCACTCAGCCACAGGTTTATGGAAAATCGTTCAAAAGACGGTTCAGAAAATCATTAAATGTTATCAAATTACGGTAGAAATACGTCCCATACGCTATTTTCCCAATAAATTCCCAAGAATCAACAAACACTGGGTTCAGCCCATATTTCCTTACTATTACGGGGTTTTAATCCCAGAACTATTACGGATTCCCATAATGGAATCCAACATAATCTACAGATTACGAGGGAAAAACTTAATGACATAAGACAGAAAATAGCGGACAAATTACATAAATCATAATTGAAGCAGAAATCATATTATGATGCACGTTAATCTTAAGTATCATTTCAGGAAAATGAGAAAGTGTTAGTTTATTTTCCATACATATTTCAATATAAGCCAGAGAACTTTACTAAACCATTTATCGGTCCTTGTACGATAGTGAGCAAGAAGAACAATAACCAATACTTAGTAAAGTTCAACCACATTTTAGGCAACAAATGCAACTCATATATGTTTATAAAATTAAGAAATATTACGAAGAAACGAACAAATAACATCCTAAATCAAGGAGAAGGCTTCAAAAATACACACATATACACAACTTTCATACACATAACGCTTGTAGAAGCTTTATACGAAGAGAAATCCATCCTCGCAGATGAGCGAAGCGAAGCGGCCTTGGAGTAAAAGTACATCAGTGTGACGCCACGCCAGAAGTTTTGCCCATCTACATACACGGAAGCTCAGATATCGGCAGCACGAGGGAGAAAGAGAGAGAGAGAGCAGCAAGTGGAAACGTCAAACCATCAAACAAGAAGTCCACGCGCATACGAAAAAAAGAAAAGAACAACAATAAGAAAGAAAGCTCCTACTTACCAATTAGAGTATTTCAAATGTAATGCATGGTCTTTCCTTGTCATTATACCACTTGTGATATTTCACTACTACTTGTAGTGAAATATCAAAGCTAAAATTTCCTGGTAACGATTATTTACACCGAATTAATGTCTACTTAATTTCTCGACACGAATGGCAGCACCCAAAACAAAGCAATATTCTTTTAAAACTTGACGCTTACTTGCACTATTATTTTTTTTCTAAAAGAAATTTCACTCTCTCCAAATATACCTTATCGAATTAAAGCTTCATTGCTAATTACTTTCTAGAAAATAAAACAAGAGTAAATGTAAGTCTATTCAAATCAGGATTTTTCCTTCCTATATAGGAAATCATTGAATCATGAAACGACTAGCCAGAACTGTGGATGTCAGCAATTTTCGTATGGATGGTAGAAGAACTCATAAGGAACACCAATGGACACGAGACGGTATTTACGCAATACAGCTTCTCCAAAACAAAGTATAAACCTATAATCCAATATGAAGACATCGATTTCATCCCTTATCGACTCCATATGGACGTCAGTGCAATACAAAATCCATCATATAGAGGATATGAACAATTAGTAACCATCCTTCACGAAAGAGAACGTAAATTTATAAATCAAATTTCACAAATTATAACGACCGAATCTCAAAAACATAATGCTACTCGCAGGAAAAGCTTGATTTTCTCATTGTTATCAGGCATAGTAAACTTTGCTATGAGCTGTTATTCACTCTATGAAGTCTGTTTAAACAGCTATTTAAATGATCAAATTTAGAATATCAAAAAGGATAGTTACAAATTAACCCATATTGTAGCAAATATGACAGTAGCAGTAGAAAAAATATTTCAAATGTACACAGCGAAATAATAAATCTACTCTGTTCAGTTCCTACGAATGAACGATTTCTAATAACACTTCTAAACTTTCAAGCTATAGATCAACGTTTTGACAACATCGTACAAACTATTCTGGAAATTATTGTAAGAGATGTTCTAATGAAACCAGCGTTAGCACGAGAAATCGTAAGTAGTAGCCAAAGACTTCGAAATTCTATTATGCAAGACAACATAGGAATTTTCTATCAAACATCTAAAAGTTTCGTGGTCAATTTTGATACTGCAACGGCGAATTTGGATTTCATATTACAAGTACCAGCGATCGGCCAGAAAAACTATTACATTTTGCGTAAAATATATAACAATGGCTTTTTATCCAAATCAGCACGCTTGCGGTTAACCTTTCCAGAACATGCGATAAAACAGACAACTCTATATTTGAAATTGATTTATCTATGTTCATCAACAACGAATGCTCACAATTTGTAAAGTACAGTCACAACCAAAAGCACAAAAACGAACTGTTTGAACGAATTACTCTTTCGAAATAACACATTGCCATGCCAAATTAAACCAGAATTGTCTAGTGAAAAAGAATTTTATATGTATACACCACGAATTTTACACATAGCAACAAGAAGTGAGGTTATATTGATAAACGATCACACAGAAATAAAATTTCAAAATAATAAAACTATTCCGTACACATACTATTTTTCATCTCAGGAATTTGATGTAATATTTACAAGCAATTAAAACTAGCTACTAGACATATAGGGGGACTAGAAATAAAGCATTATAACCTGCACTAAATTAATAAAAAAGAATTGCTTCTCCCTTTCAAACGCTGCAGAAGAAAATTGATAATCTAAATAATTTAACGAAGCATGAGAACAATAATCTACCCAGCAAGTTTTAAGATTTTCATTTGCATCCCATGGTAGCATGGACAACCATAGTGTTCATACTATTTGTATTAATAAGAGTGTTCACTATAACTTTATACAGCATATATCAACGGCTGAAAACTAAACATAGCCCGTAATAACTCTTTTATTCCAGATGATAGTAATCATAGCTCTCATCATTTTAGTAGTGATACTAGTAATTACAAACCTCATTTTAATCATATATGTGATAAAACGCATACATAACCAGCTAGAAAACCTCCCTACAGTTCAACAAATTAAAGAAGATTCAAGATGGAATAAAGATCGAACCCCACCACAGTAATAGTGAAACCAGCCCTAATAAGAACTACATTGAACCCAAGCACACCAACGGTGATACCACCAATGACAGGAAGCACACCATAGGTGATCTAGTGTAAATTTTTAATAAATCATTACGAAGACGAAAAGGCTGAACCCCACTGTGGAGGATGATGTCAAAAAGATTAATCCTGCTTGGGGAAAGTTAAGGCCAGTATAGTTCTCTATTAATCAAATACATTTTTATATAGTCTAAATAAAAGTAAAATAAGTGAAAAAGTGGAAGTTTTGTTAAGAAAACCCGTGAATTAACTCTAAAAACTAAGTTAATTCCCAGAATAGGGGGGAGTGTAATGGAAACTGGGTTAGTGTGTCAACAAGACAAGAAGAATAACAAACAATCACAGTAAACATAAGAAATTATGAAATTTTTAAGTAGTCAGTTTGTGAAAGCAAACGCCGCAGCCTCCAAGCGGAGAAGCTTGAAACTGTATAAATCACGCCTACCAAGAGAGGCTGAAAAGGCCTATAAAAGGCCAACCTGATACTTTTAGAGTATCACATAATCATTTCGATTAATGATCACCTCTTCCCTCCTCTGACTTGGTTTGGAGTCATAGTTTTCTACCCCAACCGCCGACTTGGTTTAGAATCTGAGTATTATTACTCTCTAAGTTGGTTTGGAGTTAGAATCCTTTCACTACAATTCACTCATCTCCACAAAGACCTAAGTCAAATAAGTCGCTACATAAAAGAGGTGATCCACGCTTATCAATACAAGTCCATGTTCCGGGCAATCATTTAGTCAACTGTAATAAGTCTTGTATATAATATATTAGTGGAACTATTGTAATAAAAGGTGTCGGTAAAAAGTCAATCGTATATATGTTCTTCTTGAACAACCACGAACTAACGATCCTACGCCGAAGAGCTCTACCTATGATCTGTTAACATATAAGAACCCACATTATTATTAACGTACCACAAAATCATTACTTGGTGGAAGCGCCAGGATTTCAATAAGTTTTATTACGTCATTACATGGTAGAAAACGCTTGAGCCTATAAAATGGTTAAAAATAAATAACCAATAAGTCATTACATTGTGGATCGATCGGATCTACGAATACGTTTATTAAGTGGTTAAGAACATTCATAGTGGACCGACAAAAAAGTGACATAGTTGAAAGTGTTTTAGTTCAAGTGTTAAATAAACAGTGAATCAGTGATCAAGTTATACCAAAATTATACCACTGGATTTAAACCATTAATTTTCTGTTTAACCTATTGGAACTGGATTCAAATCCACCCAGAAATATATCTTTTTATCCCCTGCTATTGGATCCCTGGATACATTTGGACATTCTCATCCCACCCTCGAGAAACGAGACAACCACTGCATCCCATAAGGAGGACAGGACCTAAAGATGGATATATTTAGCACGACATTGTTCCGTTTCGCTTTGCTTCGCTCCAACTTTTTTTATATGACTACCTACAATCGATGTCGTTGTTCCTTAACTGCTGTTCATCCTTTGCTAACGAATTCTGTGGAGTAGTGGAGTGCGTAATAGACATATAGACCAAATCAAAAGAGAGCTATAAAGTCATTGAAGACATGACGCACGTTTCTCACCATGTAATTTGAATGAAAAGTACAGGCAGCTAGACTCATTTTGATAGTAAACTTTTATCTTTTGTAAATGGTGGAAATCCATTACTGTAATGAGATAAGAAGCCTTACGATTTCTTTTTATTGAAACTTGTCTTAGTTCACCAACTTTTTTCATGAACAGTTTAGAGTGCATACGAAAATATATTAAAGAGACCAGCGCTGCCTTAGACGAACTACAAATCTTTGGAAAAAGACTTGTTGTTGTTGTTGTTGTTGATCAACTGGGGAAGAAGTTTTTCTTCATGAAAATGAAAAGCAGAATGTTGAGATCCGAAAGCGAAAGAGGCTTTGATTCTATTTCATCGTAGATTGGATACCAGAATCTTTGGTGGGTTTCCTTAACAGTTTTTTTTTCTTTTCCTCTTCTTACTAAGAGGGATGTAAGGTTCATCATACGTTGTTTGGAACGAATCTTGAAAAGGTTTTCCTAGTTTTGATAATCAAAACGTTTTCCGAGAGGACGAAAACTTTCTTTATAAGAGAAGATATGATAGCGAGATATCATTAAATGTAATAAGAGAAGTTTCCTCAACAAGTCTATACATAGCAATGTTTTTGCAAAGAAATCACTACGTGATCCACACTGATACATTTTTCTATTTATTGGGTTACGAGTTCCTGCATTCAAGATGATGTAAGATTTCTTATTTCTTTTAAAGAAAGAGAACTTGTTCCTTAAAGTTCATTCAAATATAACTTGTTAGACGTTGATTCTAATTTTTAAAATACTGATTGATCATTAAATTTCTGGCATGTAATCTATTAGTTTCACGAAGTAGTATAAATCAATCATAGTGAATACAAAAAATAATAATTACTAAAAGAAAATAAACAATCAGAGATACACACTTTTCAGCCGAAATAATTTTTGCATATAGTTTTTTTCCCCTAGAATTATTGATTTATAATCTCTCCATAGATAATTTGAATTGTTTGACTACGATCCTTAGCTGACAACTCTGAAATTGTATTTTCTTTATATTCTTAAGAAATAGAGTGAGTAAACTGACT